>RJWH01006934.1:0-46966 GCA_004363575.1 Solenodon paradoxus | reverse complement strand
GGGGGGGGGGGGGGGGGGGGGGGTCTGTGTACTTGGGGAAGGGAGGGAGGGTTTTATTTCTTGCCGGCGGTTTTACCGCCAACCAAACTGAAGGTCCCCTCACAACCTGAGCCGAGACGCTCTTAGAGCGAAGACTCGTACTGCAGCAGCTCGTACAGCAGCGGTCCGTCCCGATACCGAATGCCTACCGCAGTGGGGGTGACGTACTGCAGAATGTTAATAGTCCTTCTCAGCCTCCTGTCTACAAAATGCGCATCCCAAGCGGGGTATCTCTTTCTTGGCATGTCAATCTTAATGAGGGGCCCTTCTGGGTGGTAAGGACGCCCTGACGGGGTGGAGGGCTCCACGGGTCTCACTTGGAAAACGGGCAAGCAAGTGTCAGCCGTGAGATCCTCCTGTTGTTCCGTCACGGCTCTGGTAGGCGTGACCTGGGCCCCCCGGTACCCAGGGGTCTGAGGCGCCATGGGCTCAACATCGGGGGGCAGAGGGATGCCCCAGAGCAGCTCGGCACAACAGGAGCTGGCAAAAATCTTAGCCCGTGGCCCCGTGGGGTGCAGCACCCCATAGTATAACAGCATGGACGCGATCCCAGCCACAAAGCTCACAAAGACACAGCACAGTGCTGGCACCGCGTAGGAGTCAGTGGTCTCCGGGTTTCTGTAAAAATACCAAAGGAACGTCAAGGCAGCATTCTCAGTCAAGACTATCGTATAGTAAGCAAACATTCGATATCGAGTCCGCCCTTCCTTGACGTTAAACCAGCAGAAAATGTACACAATCCCTACCACCATGTTGAAGAGGATCTCCTCCCACTTGGACATGCAGAAGTCTGTCCCACCATGAATGATCCAGAAGGCCATGGCACACCAGTGAACCACCACGAAGATGCCGAAGTAGAGCTGGAAGATGGAAGCAAAGAGGGCAAAAGAGATAACTCTGGATGAGATGGTGAAGAGGCGCCAGAAGAGATGGATGAGGGCCCCTCTGTAGCTCATACTCTTCTTGTCGTCCCTGGAATCCCGAAGCAGCTTGTGATAGGAGGCTAGCACCCAAGCCAGGGACATCAGGGAAGTCACAGAGGAGACACCTGCCGGAAAGACACAAACCCACACAGTCAAAACCTGGGGCACCAACTGCGGGCACAGCAGCGCTGCCGACTGAGGAGGCGCCCACACACACCACCATCTAAAGGAGGAGGGAGAAAGAAAACACAGAATCAGCACCGAACTGGGATGTCGCAGCTGCTCCCTAAGCTGACCGCTTCCGAAACCCAGGCTGGGTGTCCACCCCCCAGCTGGGAAATGCAGGCCGGGGGCGTGAGGCTGAGCTGACCTTGGGACGTGGGGCTGCTGCTGGGGGCGTCAGAGCCTCTGAGGTGGTGGCCCACACGCGTTCTGTCTTAAGGGTCACGAGCTCACGGGGACCTCTGTGGCGTGGTGAGTGTGTGATCACCTGCAGCCTGCGCCCTCAGAAAAGTCACAGATGGGGTCCCTGACTGAGGACTGACAGCTCACTCGCAGCCCAAGTCTACAACCATTCGCCGAGAAGGCGCCGGGCTCGCTTTTCCTCACCTCCCTCCCTCAACCCAGCTGAACCTTCTTCCATGTTGCTTCCCTGCCTCCCCTAAGGCCACCCTGATCACCCTTGGAGGGCCTGTCTTGCTGGCTGCCCTTTTCATCCATCCTTGTCTCTTCTGGCCTGCCCACAATCCTCACCGCCTTCTCCAAGCAGCCACTGTGCAAAGCCCTCTGGGACTTGGCTGGAGAGCCCGGTCCTTCTCCAGATTCCATCCTGATTCAGCAGCTGTGGGCACCAGGCTTTGGGATTACGTGCTCTCTCACTAGCAGGGTGAAGCTCCCCAGGCCCCTCTACTTCACTGCCCGAATCGTCCCTCAATGAGCCAGGGTTCGGAGTCTGAAGGTGTCCGATTCCCAGTGAGACCTGAGCAAGTCTGTGTATAAGTAACTCTGCCTGTTTGACGCTGGTAACCGCCAAGCCACACGCCACAGGGAGCTGTGGCGTCTGTTCAAATCCACCCGTGAACAACCAATCAGTAGCGAAGCGCTGCCGTGCCATCTGCTCTCAAGCAAGGCTCCCCCTCGCCCCTCGACTTTCCGGATATGCTCTCTTCTCAGTCCATCTAGCACCCCTTTTGCTCTTCATCCCCCTCCCCCCCCGATTTTCGGAACTAAATGTAACAGGATCCCTGAACACTGTCCCTCTGGCCACATCTCCTCCCCCGATCCCCACCCTCACACGGAGCACAATCCATGATGACCCTGCTCCAGGAGGAAAGCGAGGGGTCCCACTGGTTTCTCTCTTAAACTCCAAGGTCGGATCTGGGTCAGAGAACAGGCCTGAGCCCCCTGCGTGGAGGGACCGGGTAACTGGCCCGGAGCGCCAGTCTTCTGCGCGTCCCTCGCAGCCAGCTCGAGGCCGCTGACCCGCCGTGCCCGCCCTGCACCTGCCTTCCTCGCCCGTCTGCAGCGGCCCCTCCCTGCCAGCAGCTCAGGGACAACCCCGTGAGCGGCTTACGGGGCAACAAGGTGCCAGAGCAAACGCCACTGCGGGCACACGCACAGGAAAAGCCTGGGTGCTTTTGTTATGATGACAAAGACTGAAAACAAACGGGAGAAATAACCCGACTTCTTCACGGAAGCCGATCTTCAAAATACCTCATAAGCATTAATGGTGACTTTCTCCCAGTTTCCTGTTAAGTTCTGAGCACAATCGTCTGTGTCCTGCATACACACAGGGCACTCCCACCGGTGTGGCCTGCTCCGTGACCTGTCGCAAGGGTCACACTAGCCTCTGAGCCCCTGAGTCCGTGGCGCCTGTTGAGGTGGGGCTGGGAGAGGAAGGCCCACCAGGGCGACGCCGTTTAGAAGGCAGGCTCCCGAGGGCTGGCGCGGACCGTGCAGGCTTTCCGCAGCGCGGTGGCATCTCCAGAAAGTCCCCCGCGAAGGTGTCCCACCGCCTCTGGTGAGCTCACTTCTGCAGTCGATGGTGACGCCCCTCAGTGGACAATCAAGCGTGGAACCGGAGGGACTGAACGGGGAGAAACAAGTCTACCTCACACCTCCACCAGTCTGCTTGCGTCCAGCGCTGCTGGCAGCGACCCCGTCCCTCTGCCTTCAACATCTGGGGTGACAGCCGCGCCACACCAACACGAACCAACAGGAATCCAGTGGCGATCTGTGGCCATGCCCAACGCCACGCTTCTTCATGACCCCACCTCCGGTGAGGCGGCCGTTCCCTGGTCTGTCACTGTGCTGCTGCTCGGGCCGGGCGCTGGCACCAGATGCCCGGTCCTGCTCTCACCTCTCTGCTCTTCTGTGCCCAACTCGGCCACGTTGAGGGACCCCCATCCAGCCCAACAGGAAACAGAGGAGCAGGGTGGGTGCCTTCGCAGGCTCCCCGAGAACCGTGTGCACGCGGCAGTGGGCCCTGGCACACCCGGGCTGAATGACAAGAACGGCTCCTGCTCTTTCTCTGCCGTGCCTCCTGCCCACAATATCTAGGCCCACGGGGGACACCTTTCTCTTTCCCGGGGTCATTTGTGATGCAGGCCTGTCTTCTCAAATGGGATTCCGTTCTAGTGCCAAACCACTGGTCCCCAGGGCTTCAAAGGCAGGTCACGTCCTTGGCCTCGTAATTTAAGGATGAGCGAGGAGGAAACTCCTGCCACCAGGTCATGTTCATGACACTGTGCAAGAGCAAAGAAGAGTGCATTTGGTTGGACGCCCTCCTCCTCGAGCCCGAGCATGGCGGCCAGAGCCTTCTCTGCGCCGCCCCCCACCCACCAGCAGCACCTTCCAGCGGCAGGTGCCTGCCTCGCCCTGGTCACGCGCTCATCTGCGCTGTCACCAAAGACTCCCGACTCTATGGAAAGCTTTGGATGCATGTTTTTGGTCCTGAGTTGGTGCCGGAGGGTTGAGGGCAGCCCAGAAATGTCTCCAGAAATCCAGGCCCACCTGAGAATCCCACTCTGGAGCTGGGGTTCTCACTGGACGCCCAGCAGGGCGTGACCCTGGTGCTCAGGAGTTCATGAGCTAGCGACGGAGGCCCGAGGTAGACTTGTCTCAGCCCAGCCCCCCAAATCTCCCATGGGCCCCGCCTGAGATATGGCACATTGTTATGCTGGGCTCCTGCATCCCGTGCCCGTGGCCGGACCACTTCTGCATCCTCTCTCTGGACAAAGCCTCGGGCCCCACAAACCCACAGGGCCGTGTGTTACTCGTCCTCAGACAGTCACCATGCGGGGTGACGCTGGGCAGACAGCTAATTCCGGGACTAAACTGGGCCCAAAGGCGGCAGCTAAACCAGACACGCTCCCCGTCAGTGCCTCTGGCTGGCCCGGGAACACGTGTGACTCACAGAACGTGGACACACATGTCAGACAGCAGAGCCCGCGCGGGAGGTCCCAGCTGCAGGCTGACTGTGGTCCCCGCACCCGGCATGTCCTCGGGGCAGCTGCAAAGCCCAGGTCCTCACATGGGACTGCATCTGGAGTCCGAGCCCTCAAGGAGAGGACCCGATTAAGATGGGGTCATTAGGAGGAGCCTGGACCCAGTCTGACGGGTGTCCCTCTAAGAGAAAGCGTGGACCACAGAGAGACACCAGCGATGCCCACGGGGAAGGCCAGGTGGGGACACAGGAGAAGGCCGTCCACGAACAGAGGCCTCGGGACAGACCCCCTGTGGCGCCTGGCTCTCGGAATCCAGCTTCCAGGGCCGTGAGTACATCAGTGTCCGCTGTTTCAGTCCCGAGTCTGTGGACTTGGTCAGGGCATCAGCAACGGTGCTCAAATTCCAGTTTTCAGATGAGGAAACATGACACGTAACAAAAAGATGCACGTGTCTCCGAGGAGGATCCGATTCACAGTCAGAGTCCACGCTCGTGGCCTCGGAATCACTCGCTTTCCCAGCCCCCTCCAGACGCCGCCTAGGAGGGTCCCCGAGCGGAGAAGAAAGAAAAGCCCAGAGACTCGGAGCCGAGGGGTCGAGTCTCCCGCCAGGCCGGCAGGACGAGCAGCCGCCATGGGGTCTGAGCTGCCCAAGAGCCGAAGGAAGCAGCAAAGAGGCAACTGCAGCAGGTCACTGTCCACGCGAAGCGATGTGTTTTCAGGGGCCAGCAAGTGTCCCTTACAGAGGGAGGAGGGGTCCCCTCTCCGCAGCGGCTCCCCAGAAGACTCCTCCGGCCTGAGGTCCGCCCCAAAGCCAGGCTTTATCCGGGTCAAGCGCCAGGCCCACAGGACCCGCCTCGCGGCCCCATGGCCCCGTGGCTCCCCAGGCTGGCTGGGGGCACTGATGGTTCGCAACTCGCTCGCTCGCATTCCACAGACCACAGCAGACATGGTTACACATGTCACGTGCAGCTGTGACAAGTGCTGGGCAGTGACCTTCACGGCTTGGTCACGTCTCCTGTGCGCGCCCGGAGGTGGGGAACGGGCCTGCGAAACCGACCGGGGTCCAGTCCCGCCGGGACAGGACCAAGAGGAGCCTCCTGGGGGGCCACCCTCACCTACGTCACAGGGCCTGAGGGGCAGCCGTCTGCGAGGGGCGCACCTCACTGAGGAGGGCAGGCATCCGGGGAGGCCCCGTTTGAAGATGTCAGGGTGCCATCCAAGATTGCTGCCAACAGAACCGCCGCCAGTTAGGGAGTAAACAAGACACATGAGGCAGAAGTCCCATCACAGCTCAGTGACAGGTGTCTCAGGAAAGGCTGGAAGCAAAATGCAGTGGGTGGTGGGGTGGAAGAAAGGGGGCAATGCAGGGAAGTGTGGGGCCGGAGGGCCCACACCCAGGGGAGGGCTGAGATCGACCGGGAGGAGCAGGGCTGTGAGTCGAGTGGGCCAGGGCAGAGCAGCACTGCAGGCCCGTGTGCGGGGCCCCGACGCCCCACCAGAGAGAACTCGGCGGGGGGAAGCAGCCCCTCGAGTGTCTCCTGGGACTCACAGCGGAGTGTCCGGGGACAGAGCCACAGGGGTATCTGGAGGCGTTGAGAGACTGCAGGCTTCATTTTGCAGAATGGGGTGTGCGCCCCCATCTGCCCCCAGCTCCCTGCTTTCACAATCTTCTCCTGAAGTGTGCGGTGCCCCTCTAAGTCACGCGCAGAGGAGGGCAGCAGGCACCAGGCACAGGCAGAACAGGGGAAGCTCCACGCCCCGCTCCACCAACACACCTCAGCCATGGTCGAGTTTTGCTGCTGAGAATGGCCCTGGGGTGCTTCCTCTCCCAGGGCGAGGCCTCTTCTCCACTCTTCTTGAGGGAACCCCCTTGCTCCTTTGTTCCCCCATTACTCCTGACCCCCTAATCCCAACAGAGAGCGCTCACTGAGGGTGTCGGTCAGTTCCTCAGTGAGCACCAGGAGGATGGACCCCCGCTCTGTCCTTCACTCGTGGCCATTAGCTACCTGCTGTGGTACCTGTCTTTGCTGGGCTGCTGTCCCTTGTTCAGATGAGCAGACTGAACCTGATGCTGAGACAAGGGTGTGGCCACAGCCATAGTCTCACACTGCAGACTCGCCTGATGTATGGCATGGTCCCCAGTAAACTGGCCCTTAGGGGTTCCCCAAACAAGAAATGTGCTCACTTGGTTATCTGCCCACATGCAGGCCAGGGCACCAGCGCCTGCTTCCCTACCAGCAATGCCGGCCATCAGGGAAATGCCACAGCTGGCATTCCGATTCCCCTTGGGTACTGCCCACGCTGACTTCCCATTAGATGGGCAATTCTGCCATTTCCAATGTCAGCCTCGCCCCGGGGGACTCCATGCTCCAGAGCCACCAAGACCAGTCACACCATCAGCCCTAACTAAGCCTGCTTCCCTGGGCACCACAGGAAAGGCTCTTGCCGCGCCCTCTCCCGCCTCCTATGAGCTCTGTGCCTCCCCAGGGCGCCCCCGACGGCATGCCCTTCATGGGGATCTGTGGGTAGCAAACTTCCAGAGGCATCGAGGTCTCCTGATCTGCTGGCCTCGCCATGCCTCGAGACTAGCGAAGCCGGCATTTTAAGACAGTGTCAACGCAGCCATCTATGGGACAGGGAGACACAAGTGACCACCCCCGCTCCAGAGTGCCAAGCGCCTTAGGTTACGATGTCGCCTCTCTTCCCGGGCTCACCCCGACACACCCACAGCACCCCGTGACGCCGTCACCCTCTGCACTGCGCGTCTTCTTCCCGGCTGCTGTTTCAGAGCCACACTCTGTCAACTCTTTCCCCTCCCCTGTGACTTCTCAGTGGAAAGAGCTAACGCTTATTCTGGAAGGCAGCAAAGAGTCCTTATCCATTCCTGCCACCTCCCTGATGGGGGCACAGCTATGGCCGGCAAGTGAGTGTAGCGCCACGCCCATAGGCAGCCCTTCCTACTCAGCGCGCCCGCACTGGGGCCACACGGCCGGCCGGTCTGGTGGGGACTGGGACACCGCCCTTCTCGGCCACCTGCCCTGACAGGCAGCGGAAACTCCGCCCGCCCAGCTCAGTCTACGCTCCCCCGGCGGGCGTCCTCTTGTCCACGTGTCGGTAGGCGCTGTGTGCCACTGAAGCTGAGCACCACACACTCGGGGACTGAAAACAACAGACGGTTCCCTTATGGTCCCGGACGCCAAGTTACATGGGCCTTGCGGGCCCTGAACCTCCGTGTCAGCCGGTCTGCGCTCTCCAGGAGGCTCCAGAAGCAGCCTGCGTCCTTGGCTTCCCAGGGTCCAGAACAGCTCCCTGAGTCCCTGGCTCGTGCCCTCCCACCTCCCAGAAGCAGCAGAGACGTCAGGTCTCTCGTTTCCCTTGTCACACTGTCTGCCGTCCTGATCCCTGCAGTGCGCGTCACATTCAACTGGAAAATCCAGAACCTCCACATCTCAAATCCTTAATCACACCTGCAAAGTCCCTTTGCATAGAGTGACACGTGTCAGTTCAGGGGGTTAGGAGGTGAATAGGGGGATGTACTTGGCCATCGACCTCCACACTCATCCCCTTAATAGCTGCACAGAGGTTCTCATGGGGGTGATTTGTCTCCCCCACACCTGCACTGGGGACACTGGGCAATGTCTAGAGACGGTTTTTAGAAACTGGGGTGAGGGTGTCACTATCATCCAGCGGCCAGGGCCAGGAAAGCTGCAAACACCCTGCAGTGCTCAGGAAGACCCTGCCCCCCGCCAATGAAAGTAATTATTTGACCCCGGCGCACTAGGGCTGGAGTTGAGAAAAGCTGTGATTAAGTCATTAAGTCCTCCTGCTCCTCAACGTGCTTCGTAAGGGACACACTGCAAACCTGGGTGTGTGGACGCCTGGAGAGTGAGGATTTCTGAGCATCCTTCCACGTAGCTGTGAATAACCTGGAAGAGAAGCCTGGGCCGCAGTCATGGGGACCCTGGACTGGCCACCAGGACCCGAGTCCCAGGCCAGGGACCTGCACCGTGAGGCCTCCCAGCAGCCGACTCGCAACCGGACATGCAGGCCACAGACAGGCACCAGTCCTGCTCTCAAGGAGCTTCAAGGTCAAATACAGGTATTCCAAGGACCCAGTAAAGCGAAAGCTATGTCAGCCCTGTGCTTGGCTTGTGTCCTTGCTAAGATTCCGTCAAGCCATCAAATGCTACCCTCACGGCCACTAGATAAAGGCAAACTTGAGACAGCCGAGAGCAAATGCCAGGCCTGCATTGGCGTGACGCCCGCAGCTGTGAGGAGGCTCTCCGCTGTCGCCGGATCCAGTAAAGCCTCCCCACTGAGGAGCCAAGCAGAGCAGGCACCAGGCCCTGGTGCCTCCAAGAGGCTGACTTAGCAGAAGCAGGCAACACCCGCAAGAGGACAGGGCTCTGGGGCAAACTCCACTCGGCTTGTGGACTGTCACGCATGGTGAAAATGTGGATGTGTGCTCAAGAAATCAGGAATGCAGTGTGCATCTGTATATGGACGACGCCAAAGGTGCGTGTGGAGAGAGTGCACACTGTCTGTGCGCTGTGCATGCCTGTGTGTACGTATGTATTAGTCTACGGTTCCAAAGACAGGCCTGTGTGCGGACACAGATGTACAGTACTTACGACATAGTACGTTTCGTGTACAGATATTTCATCTGTATGTCTATATCCGTGAGTTTGTGACACAATCTATACTTCTCACGTACTTCTCTCTAATCACATATACTCTGTGCAGTCTCTCCACACAGATGACGGCAGGTCCAGGGCCTCGTCAGCCACATCTACGCACACGTATACACACATACGCCACAGAGACACAGCACCGTCGAGAAGCTGTCATGCTCATAAGCTTCCTGGTCACCGCCTGTCTGCTCTGGTACGTGGCCCCTGAGGTGAGACCCCGCTGGCCGGCTGCATCCGAGCCCGCAGAGGCCATTACAGAGGCCGGCGCGGCCGCGTCCGAGTGAGTCCGTGAGAAGCCTCACCGCTGACGTCCGTTTCCAGGTACCTCCTGCTTCGACAAAGCCTAGCGAGGAGGCCCTGGTGAAACAGGCATCAGGACAAGGGAGGGAGGGCCGCGGTCCACCCCGCGGTCCCTGGGAGTCCGTATGCGAGTGAGGACGGGACGGGGTCCTGCTGGAATCTGGATCCTACATGGAAGAACGCCATAGTTTAGACTGAAATCCAAGTCACTCCTCACCTGAGACGCAGGACCATCTCCTTCATCCTTTACCCTTAATTCCAAGTGGCCTCACCTCTGCTCCCCCTGCTCTCTATCCCGACACATCGTCTTTGATTAGGGTTGGGGTGAGTACCCCCAATTGAGAAGGGGAAATAGAGGCTCAGAGACGGCAAGCGGCGAGTCAGAGCTCACCAGCAAGCCCTCGAGGGGCAGGGCCGGAGCCCCACAGCTGGGGTTCCCCAGTCTCTGCAGCAGCGCCCTGTGCTCACCCTGCTCCTCCAGCCAGCTGGCCCAGCAGCTCCCCAATGGGTCACTGCACGCCTGGACCACAAGAAATCTGGGAGAGCAAGGCCTCAGGGCACCAAGCAGGGGCAGCTCCCACTCCGACCCCGGGGCTCCAGGGAGGAAGGAACAGTGGGGTTTAGCGGCATGAGACTGACCCCCAGGGCCGGTCTCTCGGCCTCACCTCCGTCCACACCTGCGCTCTGGGGTCTGGGCCTGGCTGGCCGACAGCAGCAGCCCCAGAGCCCTGGGGAGCCAGGTGTCTGGGTTCAGCATGCAGCGTGCGGCTGGCCGTGCCACCTGGCAAGACGCTTTCTGGGCCTCAGAGCTCAAAATGGTGACAGCAAGGCCATTTCTAGGAGCTGCTGTTCGGTGAAACAGCCTGCCTAGTGTCAGAGTCTGTGGAAACGGAAACGCGCCACAAGTGTTAGCTGTGACTGCTCTAACAGGGGAGGCCTTTAAAGGACGGCGCTGCCGATCAGACGGAGCAGGATGCTCCCCTCAGAAGGAGGGGTGGCTGTGAGAGGGTCGCCCACCTGGCTTTGGTCTCCTCTGTTCTTGCTTGTAAAATCCGGGATTCAGAGCTGGAGAGCCTTGCCGTGGGATGTCTAGAAGGAAGGCTGCTCCTGACGGTCTGGAGGAGATTTTATTTAGGATGAGATCAGACTGCTCACGCAGAGGGCAGAGGTCTCCCAGTCTCCTCTGCCTGTCCCCTGACCCCTTCAGAAACATGGTGTGGGGGTGTGTGTGTGTGTGTGTGTGTGTGTGTGTGTACGTACACGTGCACAGGCTTTGTGTAGGAGGGGACCAGGAAAATTACAGTCATTTCAACTGACAGAATCTCTAAAAGTCTGGGAATCAGGTGTGGCCTGTTGGCCACAGTGTGGGACACAACGGAGCCATCAGTCCTCAAACCCGACCAGAGAAAACAGTCTTGGGACAGGCACACCCGGGGGCCTCGTGGTTTAGTCCACCATGGCGCAGTTGCCTCAAGACCCGGGGCCTGGGAGACAAGCAAGATGAACAACTAAATAAAAATAGGTATCTCCCAGACTCTTCCTGTGGTCCAGGCGTGCGGTGGCCCATTGGGGAGCTGCCGGGCCAGCTGGCTGGAGGAGCAGGGTGAGGAGGGGGTGCTGCTGAAGGGATGGAGGAACCTTCCCACCTGCCTGCCTGCTCACCTTCATTCCTGCCTGTACCTTTCCGTAAAAATGTCTTAAATGGAAATCCCATGTGATCCCGTCATTCTACTTCTGGGCACCTACCCAGAAGATACAGAAGCTGCCATCCACAGAGATGTGTGCACCCCATGTTTATGCAGCCCTGTTCACAACAGCTGAGAACTGGAAACTGCCTAAGTGCCCAGCGTCAGATGACTGGATGAAGAAGACGTGGTCCATACACACAATGGACACTACACAGCCCTTAGAGGAGATGAAACTCTGTCATGTGAATCAACATGGATGGATCTAGAGGGGACGATGCTGAGTGAGATAAGTCAATTCCACTCATAGGTGGAACTGAATAGACAAAGGAACAGATGAAACAAAACCAACCCTTGGACTCTTGCAACAGAACGGAGGTGACCAACAGGGACTGGGGCGGACGGGGACACATTGTGGTGGAGCCCACTGGACACTGGGGAAGGACACTGGTGATGTGGTGGAGGGAGGGTGTGATGACACATATCTAAGGAATGGGGAACCCATACATAGGAAATCATTTTAATGTGCAGAATAATTGCTACAATAAAAAAAAAAAGTCGAAAGAATGGTCTTGGGTTCTTTTGTCTGGGGTCACAGAGGTCCCGAGGGTGATGGAGGGGCCACCTTGGTCTGTCGCCCTGTGGATGGTCCTGCTGCTGCCTGCCGGGCCGGCTGTGCTAAGGACAGGCCCGCGGTCGGGGCTAGGAGGCCGGGGGATGCAGGCGGCTCTCTGGCCCCAGCTTCACTCCAAGGCAGCCCTGTCAAGCAGGTCAGTGGTCTGTGGCCATGTGGACTGGCCCGGGAGTTGACTGTGCCCTTGGCCCCAGTTCTTAGGGGCCCGGATGAGCAGAGGCTGCGGTGACAGGATTTCACCCAACCACAGCCTCGCTGAGGATGCCAGCAGCGGGTGCTTCCCCGGTGCAGGGCAGGACCCCAGCAGTCTCTCGGTCAGCGGGCTTCCTTTGTGCCCCAACAAATGGTTTTCACGGAGCCTGAACCCCTCAAGCGGGAGTTATCACACAGGAGCACCCGAGGCCCCAAGGAGTGAAGGGTCTCATCAGATGAGCCAAGCGGACGTGAGGCCAGGCCAGGGGCACAGCTGGAACTCTCCCACTGCCAAGCCAGGCAGCAGCTCCTTTCTTTCCAGGTGACAGCGTCAGGAGTCTTTCAAGAGGACAGACGAGAATCAGGACGCTGAGTGAGTCAGAAAAGGGCAGTGGGTGGCAGAGCGGATGGCGCGGATGGGTCGGAGGTGGACCCCGTTTTCTCAGGGGAGCAAGAATGCAGGCTGGAGTCTCCCCAACTCCAGGGTCGGATGCACAGGGGGCCGGCTCCCCTCTGGCCAATCCTGGCGTGGACACCAGCCCCCACGTCTCTTCACGTCCTGACTAAGCGAACAGGCAGTCAGCCCAGAATTGGGTGGGGTAGACGGTTTTCGGGTTCAGAGGAGGTGGGCTGAGGATCGAGGTGCCCCTACATCCACACAGCCCGGAGACAGTCTGCGGGATCCGTCCTCCTTGGGGTCTCCTCCATCCACCCCTCCTGGTGCTGCGACGTGTGGGACAAAGGCAGAGTCGTTCGTCACACTGTAGACTTTCTTTCCCTGGAAATCTTGGGGAACAGAAAAGATCATTTGGGGATTGTTTCTTTGCGATCTTTCCTGGATCTGGATGCTCCCAGGAGGCTGAGGCTGGTGTCGCCGCAGAAGCAAACATCTAGTCTAACAATGAAAGAGCCACTGCCCGTTTTTTCCTGAGAGTCCCCCACTTTTCTCTTTCCAGCAGCAGAGCCTGTCAGGGCTGATGTCTGAAAGGGGACTTGGGGGGGCCCTCCTGCCCTCACCCACATCCCCAGGGCTGCGGAGGTTGGAGAGCTTTTCCCAGTATCTCTCACGAGTTCTGGCATCGCCGAGAAGCACATCCCCGATGCACGTTACCTGAGCAGGGCTGGTCCAGCGCACCAGCTGGCCCTGCCCTGGGGTCTCAGAGGGCGCCAGCGCCAGGTTCCAGCCTCAGCCCAGGCCGATGGTGGTCTCAAGCTCCCGAGCCCCTCTGGGGACTTCCAGTATTGCCCTCTTGCTGAACCAGAGGGTTGAGGGGACAAACCCTGGCCCAGAGGGTTTTGGATTCTTGCGTTTTCCTGGGGGTCCCTGGGAGACAGAAGGGACGTGCATGCAGTGGAGCTGTGCGCACCGGTTTACACGAGCAGTGTCTCGTGAGCTGTGTGACCGCTGCAGGCTGGCAAGACCCCGACCTGTTTGCCTTGACTTGCTCATTTACAAAATAACTGCTGAAGCACAGTTTCCAGCATGGAGACTGACTTTATGTGTGGGGATGCAGGTTCATGAAAGGCTAGACTCTTTGGCCATCAGAAGTCTCAGGGTTCTCAGAGCTTCTGAGGTCAAAATGATGGTGGGTGCCTTCCGGCACCGTCCGTCATCCATCCCAGTGTCTGGAGCTGCAGTCCTGGCGACGCTGTCTGGACAAAGTCTGCCATCCCTGGGATTAAAATGGAAACTACCCCCAAGAAAAGACCAATCAGGGGTGTGAACGTGTGTGTTATTAACTGATGTCGGGGAGCTGGGACATGGGTCCTGGGTCTCAACTCCTAATCAGGCCAAGCTTAGCTCTGTAAGAAGTCAATGAGACCTCTTCCTCAGTGCTTAGCAGACGGGCTCAGATGAGAAGTTCTCGAAGACTGAGAACATTTTCAAGTTCTGGGCAGAGATTCCAGAGGCAAGAAGCAGAAGCAGGGACTTCTGACTCAGTCAGCATAATAGCATCTGGAGTAAATACCCATGTGCACACAGGAGCTGACGGGTCCGGGACAGCAGACCTCTGATTCCTCCTCCCATCAGTGACCAATTCCTTAGAGTCCACACAAGTTGGACTCCAAGACTTAGCCAATGCCTCCCTCTTTGCTAAGGGCACAGTCATTGGAGCCACCTGCCCATGGAAAGGGCCCAGCTCTATTGCTCACAAGATTTGAGCCTCCCTGGTGCCTATTACTCAGCTTCTTCAGACCTCAGTTTCATCATCTGTAAAATGGACATAATAAACAGTAACCTATTCCCAGGACAACTATGGAACTTTAATGGGTTAACCCATGTAAACCTCTTAACTCATATCTGCCACCCGTTTGTGCTCCCCAGTGTCTTAACCCACGTTGCTAGTGTCCCCACCATCGCCCATACTTGACTCAATACACCATCGTCTGCTCTGGGCACCCAGGCACAACCTGCCCCGGCCTCCCTCCCGGGCCTCCACTCCTTGGCACTTTCAGTCTCACTGCCCGAAAGAACTCTCACCTTCTCTTGCAGGCAAGCTGCCACCGAGCTGGCTGGAGACCACACCCGCCCTCTATAGTCCCGTCCTGCTTAAGGCATTTCAGGCAAGGAGGACCTGCAAACACACACGCCGGCAGTCCCCAGGGCCTAGGCGGTGGCCAGCTACACCCTGCGGGCATGTGTCCTTCTCGCAGGCGTTTGCACAAGGATGAAAGGCCCACCGACACGTTTCTCAGAACACTAGTTTCGTGGATGACCTTCAAGCCTGTGCCTCAAATGCTGACAGTCCATCAGCTCTCTCTAAGCGTCCAGGGTGACCTCGGACTCAGGTCTTGTCTCCTGCCCGAGGGCACAGCTGGAAGGGAACCCTCCTCAAAGCACCTCTGACCCCGCCGCTGTCCCACGCCGTCTTCCTCTGGCGCTTGGCAGAAATCCCAGCTCCCCGTGGGCACGGCAGGTGCCTCCCGCTCAGAGACCGCCTTCCTCCCCGTCTTCCACCCTCACCTGCAGCCATGCTGGTTCCCTCACTTTCTGGAACCACCAGGCTTCTCCTGCCTCTGGTACTCTGACGTGCATTCCCGCCACTGGAGCCTGCTCGTGGTCACACTCAGCCTCGGTGTCGCTCTGGGCCAGACGAGGCTTTCCCCCACCCCGCTCGCCCTCATTTACTGTGGTCTTGGAGCCATCTTCCATTGCTACGAACACGTGTAACAATACATTGAATCTAGTAGTTTTTGTTCTGCCTCCCAGAGAGCGGCTCCCGAGGCGGGGCGTGTCCAGCCGGCCCGCACTGCACACGGCGGCTGGGCCGAACGTGCCCTTGTGCGGGGCAGACCATGCCAGGCACCAGAACGTGCTGACGAGGTGCGGTCACCACAACCCCAGGTACTGCGGGTCCACTTTACAGATGGACCCAGAGGGGACACAAACCTGCCCCACGTCACGAGTCAGAGATGGCACAGCTGGAGTAACACGCGGCTCCGTCTGGCTTTTCCCACTCACCAGGCTGCGTCCCAAAGCCTGTCACCACCCAAGAGACCAGCAAAGCTCCCGAAAGACACCAGACTCGCTGCCAGGGCTGACCCGCGACGACTGGTGGAAAGAGACAGCAGAAGCACGAAGGGCTGGCCTCGGGCAGGACCCAGGGACCCGCCTGTTACAGAGACCATCTTCCCATCCAGCCACTTAGACATGGACAGCATGCAAGGGGGTGCCTTGCCCTCCAGGGCGCCCGGCAGGCCAGTGAGCCAGGGCCTCGCAAGAAAAGCTGTGGCTCAGTTCTCAAAGTGTGCAAACCACAGAAGTCACCACCGCACATAGCACGCAGCCAAAGAGATATCAGCGCTGACAGTCGTCACAGCATTCGGGGCTCACAGCAGCCTCTGTGGGAGGTCCTACTATGGTCCCCGAAGTGAGAAAACTGGGGGACAGGCTCAACGACTCGCCAGAGGCCAGAGCCAATGACAAGCAGGGCAGGAGTGACCCCATCTTCCCACAATGCCCAGCCCCAGACTCACACGGCTTCACGAGTCCATCTCACCACCGCTTCCTTCCACGTTCAGAGACTTCCCCTCGGCCCCCAGTTTCTAACATTTAAACCAGTTTCCTGGAAGGCGCACACAATCCCGCCCTTCTTACTAGAGAAGAGGGACCGGCGTCCATCGTCTAACAACGCCTGGTGACGAGCAGGCTTCCAGAAGCTAAGTCCAGCCCCTGCTCGGGGGGACAGCCCAGTGGACGCTGCAGAAGCCATCCTTGTCTTGGGGACTCACGACCCAGAGGCAAACACCGTCACCAGCCTCAGCATAGCTGGGCAGTTCCCAGACGTATTTACCAGGAAAGCCTATTTCGAGAACCATCTATTCCAAGTTCCAAACAAAACTGGCGAAATACTCGCCGGACTCTGAGCTTCTGCCCACGAAAGGGCTTGTGTGAGGAAGGGCCAGGGAGGTCCCCGACCCTGCTTGCTCGCTGCCAGTCCTCCGAGCGCCTGAGCTCTTGGTGCTCAGATCAGCTGCGCCCTTGGGTGCGGCCATGGTCTGCTCTCCCAGAGGGTCAGGCAAGTACAGCCTTCATGACTTGATGAGCAGTCGATCACACCAGGCAAATGGCCTTGGTCCTTGGGCACCCTGCAGACAGCCATCTGTGAGGGTCCCCCACACTCCTATTCTCCCGACGCCAACAGCAGTGTGTGTCTACGAACAGGACACCAGACAGCCTGGCAGCCCGGCCTTGCTGAGTGCGGTCCCGGCTTACGTGTGATGTCCCCACTGGGGCTAACATCTCGGTGGTCCTTGCAGCCCCTCTCCAGGCCTGTAGCTGGCCAGCAGACACCAGCGGACACCAGCAGACACCAGTCCCTCCTGCTCCTGGGGACTCCCGCGGGGCAGAGGCTGCATCTGTCTAGTATGTGACTCACGAGCCCCCCAGGCTTGTCGGGCGGCGGAAGTGCGGGCTGAAGCCCAGGGGCTGTGGGGCTTGGCCTGGCTTCCCCACGTCTAGGCCAGGACCCCGCAGGCCTGCTCCTTGCCCCGTGAGGGGTCAGCGGGGCCGCAGCAGCGCCCTCTGGAGTGGCCAGATCCCACCCGCCTGTGCCCTCTGGAGCTGGAGACTGCGGGCTGCGTCCCTCCAGCAACGTCTCCGCTTGAATGTTCCCAGTGACCAGTGACGGAAACACACTCCCTGCTGGGTGTCGCCCCTGTGGGGCGCCCCTCTCCCTGTCTGACGTGAACAGAGCCATTTAGCTCCTCCGGCCTCACACTCGTCCTTCTGCCCCGACATCTCTCCCATGGGGGCCCAAGTACCGCAGACCCTGCCTGCCGGAGCTCAGCGCCCCAGAAAGACCATCGTGGTGGCACTGCCCATGGCCACCTGATGCGGGACCCTTGGCCAGCGAGGTCCACCCTGGCCCGGGCCTCTGGGGCAGCCGGCAGCCCTGGAGACTCCCGCTGTGTAGACAGTGCTGCCCCACGGGGCTTGGGGGCTCCTGGGAGCCCATCTGGGTGGTGGGGGTGGGCTCAGGACCCCTCTCCCGTCTAACAAGAAACTTCATTCTGTCTCGTAAATTGGGTCCCCGCGTCATCTCGGTCTTCGAGACAACACCGCAGCAGAAAATGCCCCACATCGCCCAGCGCGACTCCATCTTTTTGCCACACACTCAATCCAGGCCTCTCCCGGAAGTGTGCAAACATCTCCGCGCCGTCCAGAGCCAAAGAGCAACCCCCTGGCGGCAGACCTGGCAGCGTGAAAGCCTGTTCTGCTCCCCACTGCTGCGTGAACTAGGGCTCAGGGCAAGCACAGGGTGGCCCGGGGGACGGTCCCTGCACCAGCGTGGGCTGGGGCCTGAGGGGCCTGAGGACTGGGCATCAGGGCGGGTGTCGCCCAGCACCTGCGGGGTGCTGAGCCTGAGGGGGGTCCCCAGGCGGGTTTCAGGTGAAGGGTGGCCTGTCCTAGCCCTCGGGGGCGGTTCTCCAACCGCCGGGGATTGGGGGGACACTCACTGGGGGCACTCGCGGGGTCACAGGGGCACTGGCGGGCCCTCGGGGACGGCACTCACAGGGCAGCGTCTCCGCGCTGTTCCTCTGGACCATTATGCAGAGTTGTAGCACCAGCTGAGGGGCGCTCTCCAGGAAGGTCTCCAGGAGGCGCAGCATGTTGACATCGGCGTACTCGTACATCATCGCCCAGTAGAAGCGTCGCTGGTGTTCCTTCTGCCGCTGGCTCTGAATCCCCAGGTACATGGTGCGGATGTACCTGCAGGGAGACCAGCACAGGTGGGTGCGGGCAGCTGCCGCGGCGCCCCATCCGCCCCGGGCCGGCGCCAGGCCCACAAGGGTTCGCAACGCTGGACGGCGCGAGGCATCTCCCAGTCCGGGGATGCAGGGCCAAGGCTTCCTGTCGGGGGGTTCAGTGCGAAGAAGGGTCTGAGCCCCGGGGCCCTCTGGGCCGGGTCGGGGTGAGTCAGGGAGAGGTGGGTCACCTCCTGAGCCTGCAGGCTCTCCAGTGCCCTGGCCCTCTCTGTAGGGATGGGGGGACGTTCACATCTGAAGTTCCTGCCAATGGGGGTGTAATTCTCAGGTTTGACAGGCGGGGGACGGGGAGGGGTGGGGGGGGCAGAAAGGCCACCTCAGGTGTACAGAGCCCTCAGCTTGATGGTGAACAATGCAGAGCTGAGGGCCAGGGCGGGGCCCCTCCTCAGGGATACTGTGCAGTGAGGTGCCTGAGTCCTAACTGCCAGGCCAGTTGTCTCCTGGAGTCCCCATCACAGAGGGACAGGTCTTGTTGTCACCAGTTACATTAGGGGAAACTGAGGCACTGAGACAAGAAGAAACGGGATTCTGGTGGTGCCTGGTTTTGGCATTTATGACGATGGCCCTTCCCAAGAGTCTGTGCCTGTCTCTCAGGGCCCCTGGCTCGTTTCCCAACCAGGGAGCAGGGCATGCTGGCAGGCGGGCAGACACGCAGAGGAGCAGTATGGAGAGCGTGACGGAGAAACAGAGAGACATAAACAGGTACAGAGAGACAGATGTATACAGACAGACAAGGAGAGAGAAAGAGACAGAGAGATAGAGTGACACAGAGAGAGACACATATATAGAGACAGACAAAGACAGGCAGAGAGAAGGAAGCAAGACGGGGCAAGGAGGGAGCTGGGGTGTGAGGGGAGGACCCGCTAGAAGCTGTAAGGTTAGGAGGTGCTCCCAGGGCTCTGAGCAGCTGCTGAGGTCAACAAGGGCCCAGGGTGAGCAGGAGGAGTGGGGCTAAGACACATGGGCTGCCGTGTGAGACAGGGCCTCCAGCCTCAAGGCTCCCCCAGCACCAGAGGAGCCAGCAGCCGCACAGGTCAGCTGTGGGCCCACAACACCAACCTCAGTGCTGCCCACACATGCCCCGCAGCACAAGACGCCAGAAGCCTGTACCAGGGACCAGCCCACGATTCTACACTCAGGCCACTGGCTCTGCCCACAGGAGCTCACAGGAACCCACGGGGAGGAGTGTTTCTGGGGCGAGCCCACCCACCCAGGTGCCAGGCCCAGGTAACACCACCCCAGATCCACCTAAGTCTGCCCTGTCGGGAAAAAGGAGCACTCGATCTGCCTCCGTCCCTTCTGGCCAGGACAAAAGACTCAAGGAGCCCAGAACTATGATGTGTGTAGGAGAAACCAACGGAGTTTCCTCTCTGAGAGCACCCCGGAGTAGGGGGAGAGGTGTGGGTGTGTGTTGGGGGGTAGCTAGGGTCTCTCTACCCTGTACAGACAGATGCCAAGAGCCTCTAGGGCACCGGGATCGGATCTGAAATCAAATATGGGTGTCACATCAGGCCTCCTGGGACACCAGCTCCCGGCCTCCCACCCAAGTTGATGCCAAATCCTAGAATCTACTTCAGGTTTTCCCATCAAGAACCTTCCTCCATTTCCGCTCCTCTGACTCCCGCACCCCTTCGTCTATCCTTCCTCCGGTCCCTGTGGACCACTGAGGGCTCAGGTGAGATGTAGGGAGGGCTCGGCTGCCCCCGGCGGCATCGGGCACTCACGCCAGCCCCTGTGCTGAGACAGCATTGGCCACGAGGTGGCGCCAGACCCTAAGCGACACAGCCAGCACCTGGTGATCTCATCTCCCAGCCCCCTCCTATGCGGCAGCAGCGTGGGGTGCCGGGGGCGGCATGGGGGGCCCCCGATGGGCTGAGTTCCTGCGGGAAGGCCTGGATTTGCAGGATGCTTCTCTCCCTCCCTAGCAGGTTCCGGAAAGCCCACCTTCCCCAGGAAGGCAGCTGGAGAGAGAAGACCCCCACAGCCCTCCTGGACTTGCTCCCGTCCTCTCTCCCCTCCTGTCACAGCACCTTTCTCCTAAGGACATTGGGCATGAACTGCCTGGGTCTGAAAGCAGTGGGCAGCGTGCGATCACGCTCTGCACGGCCACCGTGGACACATCACCTGGAAGTCAGGCCTACCCACAGGAGGACAGACTGGAGGGTCTCTGAGCTTCTAATAATGTGCTGTAACTTCTTTAAGTGAGCAGCTCTGCAGAGTGTGGCCCAGCCTCTTACCAATCGTGACATCTGACTGTGCCCTTCCTGTGTGCCCCGCAGGGTCCTGGGCATTTTGTACGAATCAACTCATTTAACCCAGAAAACTGCCTTGAGGTGGACACTATATTGCCCTATTTTACAGGTGGTAACCAAAGAAATGTGCCTCAGTTTCCCCAGCCACCTGAGTGCTCGAGTCAGGCTGCACAGCCGGCAGTCCGCTGTGCAGGGCTCTTAACTGCTGCAGACGCTCTCTCAGAGGTCAGCCATTAACCCCCCCACTTCTCTCTGGATGTCATGCGACTCGCTCCCCTCACCAAAGTAGAAAAGCACAGTTTGTCCAAACACCTGGACGCACATTCTGTCGCTCACCATGCTACTCTGGGGAACAGTCACGCTCTCTGTGCCTCAGTTTCCCATCATAAATGCCTGGCCCAGAGTAGAGTCCGGAGTACAGTGAATGCACAAAAGCATGCAATTCACACACCTTTTCCCCCCAGAAAATCAAAGAAAAAGGAATACTTCTGCATTTACTATCTGAGGCCAGCATTATTCTGATACCAAAGCCAGGCAGATATTAGCCAAGAAAATAAAATTACAACCAGTATCCCTCATAAACCTAAAAACAAAATCCCTCAACAAAACACTATCAAATCAAGTCCAGTGATAGTAAAACGGCATATTTATTTCTTGAAATAAGGAACAAGGCTGGTTCGATATTCAAAAATCAATGTAATCAATGATATCAATAATGAAAACTACACATCAGGTCAATCGATGCAGGAAAAAGCTTTTGACAGAAAGTACATCTATAAAAATTCACTGTTCACATCATATTTAATGATAAATGTCTAAATGCTTAATATCAGTAACTAGGCAGTGATGTCGACTCTCATCTCTCCTACTCAGCATCAGACTAGAAATCTCAGCCAAAGCAACAAGTCAAGAAAAAGCAATAAAAGTATAGACTGCAAAACAAGAAGCTGTTTCTATTTGTAAATTTCTACCTGTAAATGACATGATTGCCTAGATAGAAAATCCCAAGGGACACACACAAAAAGCTGAGAATTAATTTTATGAAAGTCTCATGATTCAAGGTCAGCAGAGAAATCACAAGTATTTCTAGAGATTATTCCTGAACACTGGAAACAGAAATGTTAAAAACAAATTACATTTGAATTAGCTTCAAAAACGAACTCTTAGAAATAAATCTGATAAAAAAAAATATCGGAGTTGTATGCTGAAGCTACATACGCTAATTTAAAAACTTAATAGACATGGCATCTTCAGCAACTGGAAGACTCAATATAGTGACAATATAACAATTCCCCTCAAATTGATCTATAGATTCAGCAGAATTTCACTGAAACCCCAGCAGGGTGTTTTGCACAGGCAGACAAGTAGGTTCTCAAATGCACATGGAAAGGCAAATGGACTCAAATAGTAAAATCATTTTGGAAAAAGAACAGACTTGAGAACTCGCATTACTTGATTGTAGAACTTACTATAAAGTCACAGGACTTTAAAGGTGTGTTATTGGCAAAGAGAGACATAGATCAATAGGACAGAAGAGAGGGGCCAGCCAGATCCGGAGAGACGATCAGTTGTTACTGACAAAGATACCGAGATCCTTCAGCCCAGAAATGAGTCTTTTCCACAAATTATGTGGGAATAATCAGACATTTCTATGTGACCACTAACTTAAAATGAGTCATAGATTAAGATGCATCACTAGCACACTTCTAGAAGAAAACAGGAGAAAGTCTTTGTGACCTGACATTAGGTAAAGTGTTCTAAGCCATGATCGCAAAAGCAGGACCCAGAAAAGAAAAACTGACCTCCTGGAAATGACAAACGTGGCTGTGAGTGGCACTGTTAGAGGAGTGAGAAGACAAGTGCACATGGGTAGAACTATTTGCAAATCGATCACACACACAGGGAAGACCTTGCATACAGACAGAATTCTCACAGTGGCCGGTCAGTGGGGGGCCCAGGCTTGCAGAGGGAAAGAAGGGGACTCAAAGGAGAAGGGACAGGACATGCTCACCCACTTCCTGTGCCTCTCTCTGGCCCAAGTCCCCCAGGTCCTGGCCCCAATTCCCACTGAGGAGACTTTACTGGAGATGGCAAGACTGGAGACTCACCTCGGGGGCTCCCTGAGCCTGGACGGAGAATCCGTAAGGACACAAGGATTTAAGGGAGAGCTGGTCCCTCTACCCTGCCCTAGAGGACTCCTTGGACAAACCCATTATTGAGGGGGTCTTCTGGGGGCATAGGCAGCTGACTTGAGCAGGAATGGCTTCGAAGTCTCAAGCTCTCTCACCAGTCTCCTAGGAAGAGGCTTCTCCAGGATCCTGTTTTGTGGGTTCCCACTTCCCACTTGGGGTAAGTGGTTGGCTCAGAGGTGCCTAAGACCCCAGGAGGGTGTGGGTCCTTCCGGCGTCCCCTGGGAAGGGGGAGGAGCCCGAAGCTGGGGGCTGGACTCCACATGCAAGTGACTTACACCTGCAGGCCTGCCTTCCTCCTCTGCGAGCAGCCTCCTGTGCAGGGTCAGGGGCTGTCCCTAACGAGGCTGTGCCTCCAGAGGCCACGGGCCAGTCTCAAGCGGATGTGAACCCCTGGAAAGCTGCTGGAAATCTGCTGAGCCTGGGTTGGGTGGGGACTAAAGCAGATGCTGCACTCCCTGAAAAAGCAGAGCCTTTAGACACCATGGCCTCAGCTCCCCATCCTCCCTGGAGACCCCTGGTGACCCAGCTCAGCAGTTCTCAGCAGGTGACCAAAGATTCTGCTCCTTCCAGTCCTGGAGTCCTACATCAAAAGCAAGAGCAGGATGGAGCAAAAGTTCTGGGAGCTTGGCCAGGTCATTCACCCATCTCGGGGTCCCTAGATAGTCAGATAGGATCGGGGTCCAGCCTGCAAGCCCTGGCAGGCAGAGGGCAGTGACGACGACCACCATTCCCATTCACAGGAGGAAATCGAGACCTAGATGGAGCCAGGCAGGAGGACCGGTTTGTCTGCAACACCTCTTGCCTGGCCTTTTCCCTCCACGCCTGCCCCGGCCCACACGGGTGGCCCCCGGCCCCGGACCTCCCAAAGGGTGCCATCTCTGTCTCTGTTCTTGCTCAGCTACTTCCTGGAGACCCATCCCTCCAGCCAAATCATTTCTCTCCTTTTCATTCTCTTCAGCCCTCGATACATGAATAGCTCCCATGTACTGGGGTCCTTCCTACATGCCAGGTACAATATGAGCCTGCTACACGCATTGTCATTCCGCTCGAAAACCAGGAAAAGAGACCAGGCCACGTTCAAGGCCTGTGGGACTCACACCAGGGCACTGGATCCAGAGACACACTTCGAGCCCACACGCTGGACTCTCCTGTTCAGTTTCTCTCATCCTGTCTCCCCACCGCCTTCACACCTGCTCCTTGGATTAGATCATCAAGTAGCCCCATTTTACATATTGGGAAACTGAGGCTCAGAGGGCTAAGAGAGCCTGTACAAGCGGAGAGCCAAATGTAAGCCTCGACTGGCTTGACTTGCCACATGCCTGCTTTCCACCCCGCCTTCCCTCAGTGCCCACCTGTCTAGATATCTGTCCAACTAGCTCTTGGCCACCAGGGGAGAGACCAGAGAGTGCCGTGGTGGATGCAGCCCCTGCTGGGGTGGAACATGGTCTCCTTTCCCCTGGCGATGCCTGCAGCCTGGCTCCAGCACATGACATGCAGGGGACGACCGGGCCCGGGCTGGGAGCTCGACGAACGCGGGAAAGTTCGGGGTGGCACCAGGAGAGCTCTTACCGACCACAGGCAGGAGGAGGCCGCCCCCAGATGGTGCAGGAAGAGACAAAGCTCTTGGCTGTCACATCGGGCACAGCTCACGGAGGAGCGGCAGGGCCCTCCAAGTTTATCACAGGGACAGCTGGCCGCCCCCGGCCCTCGCGGTGCCTCCCACCTGCAGACCCCTCAAAACCACCCCAACGCAAGGTCCAGGTGGCTCCAGGACCCCCCAAGTGTGGCCCTGAAGCAGGAGTGCCACCAACACAGCCCGGACGGTGGACCCCTGCTCTCTCCGAATGTGAGCAAGGATTCTGGAGCCTTCCACTGCCTGGCCGGCCCTGGAAGGCCCTCCTCACCCACCCCCACTCCAGCTGAAATGCCGTCCGTGCAGAGGGAAGTGGGGAGGCAGACCCAGCTGGGCCCCTGAGAGTGGCGCAGCAAATTGGAGCTATTTTTAGCGCTTCTCTGCAGCGGCCCTGACATCAGCTGAGCAGTGGCAGCGGGCTGGGGCGCATCCGTGACACAGAATGGCACTTCTTCGCAGCAGTCCAGGAGAAACAGCAGGGATGCCCCACCAAGCTCCAGAGAGGGGCTGCCGTGGGTGTCACTCCAGCACCTTCCTGGAGGCAGGCGACCTGGCATCCCTCAGGACCCAGGGCTCAGGACAGCAGACATGGGGAAGGGGCACGCCCACCCCGGCCGTGCATCTCCCACTCCTGGCCCTTCTGAGACTCTGCAAAACACTGATTAAGAAGACTGACGGTCCTTGGCAAGCCCACACCTGAGAGGACGCGTTCGTGCCCAGATGAGCACCAGACGGGCGGCTGGGGCCGCTGCACGTGGCCTACTGCTGGACCCTTGCAGGGCATTCAGTGTCTGCTGCGTGAGGTGTCAACCCCATCGCCTGAGCGTGACATCTTTGAGTTCAAGAACGTTCTCGCATTTCTAGCCTAAGCTGTCAGGGCGGGCGGACAGGGGGCCACACTTCTCCAGGCCGGAGGGCACCCAGCGGCAACCACTGTCCGCTCCCCTACGCCCCCAGAGGGACTGACTGGGACATGCCGAGCCTCTCCAGGCCAGCCACGCTCCTTCCATGCGGCACGCCAGCCCACTGTGCCCCTGGAGCCCCCCTGCTTGCAGCTGGGCCCGTGCAACCGCGGGAAAGGCCCTTGGACCTCCGCCACAGCACCTGTCCGGCCGCCTGCCTCTGAGGGGGGAGGTCTGCTGGGGCCGGGCCTCAAGGGTACCCAGGCAGCATGTGCAGAAGGAGGGCTCAGCCCAAAGGAAGCAGACAAGTGGGCATTCAAAGCACCCGTCCTCTGAGGGGCCCGCTGACCCAAAGCAGAGCCACTGCTCTCTGAGGGGGCTTTGAACCATGTGACAAGCAGACAAGAGCCTGCCCTGCACGGAAGGCCCCTGGGCATGTGGCAGGAGGGTCTGCGGTGCCCTGCCATCCACCTCAGGTGTGCCTGCGTCAGCCACCAAAGAGGGCAGGAAGGCAGGCAAGCCTAGTGCCCAGGCTTGAGTGAGGGCGAGAGCCCCGCCACGTGTGGTCTCTCTGACAGTGCCCCTTCGAGCTGGGGACACGGGAACGCAGCAGGAGCTGAGGGGCAGGAAGCCTGGCCCGGGGCTGCCTTGGCAGTGGCTGGCCTTTCGGGGGGTGCCCTCCCAGCCCATCTCCCCATCTGTAAAGCAGAAGCTGACTGTTCATTTCCAACTTCCCTCTGTGTCTCCAGGCTGAGCTTCTCAAGCTCCCCACTGTTCTGTGGCCAGCAGGAGGGGACCTCTTTTTGGTGACCCTGCTCCTGGTCCTCCATGGCAGCTGGGCCCTGGACCAGATCACAGGAGGTGGCCAACAGCTCAGCCTGCAGGACGGGACGAGAGCGCCCCTAGAGACCGCTGTCCAGGTCTCCTCCCCACCAGCAGTGTGTGAGGATTCTAACTTCTCCGCGTGCTTGCCAATCTGTCACGGCTTTTTATTTTGGACATCCTCGGCAGTGTGGAGTGTTACAGCCTTGATTTTTCCATTTCCATTTCCCCAGTGATCACCGAAGCTGAGTGTCTTCTTAAGTGTGGACTGGCTGCCTGATTTGTGTATCTTCTTTGGAGAAACAGCTATTCAAGTCTTTTGTTCTTTTATTAATTGGCTTATTTGCCTCTTTGTAATGACTTTGTAACAGTTTTCTCTGTATTATAGACACCAGGACCTTCTCAGAGAAACAACCTGCCGAGATTCTCATTTGTTCTGTGGCTTGTCTTTGACCTTTCTTGACAGTGTCCCGGACACACCCAAACCTTTCCTGTGATGAAGTCCAACTTGTCCACTTCCTCTTGTTGGTTCTGGTATGATAGCTGAGAAAGCTCTGCCGAAGGTCCCGAGAGTTAGTTTTCCTCTGCGAGTTGTGTCCTTTCAGCTCTGATTCAGCCCCGTGCGCCACTGGGAGCTGACAGGAGGCTGAAGGACAGGAGGCCGGGGCCCAGCGCTGCGTCGGCGTGGGGACCGTCAGCTGTCCCAGCACCGTTTGCTGGAAAGAGGAATCTTTCCCACTGGACTGTCTTGGCACACTTGACATCACAATTTCCCGTAGTCGCGAGGGTTTATTTCTGGACAATTCTGTTCCACTAACCTACATGTCTGTCTCCACTGCATCACACTGACTGATTACTACAGAGCAGCAGGAAGTTTGCGAAGCGAAAGTGTGACCGTCCCCACTGGGTTATTCTCTCTCTCTCTCTCTCTCTCTCTCACATAGACCATGTCAGGCACAGGTCTACGTGCGTCACGTGCATTAGCTCACAACAGCTGAGCTGTGAGGTCGGCCCCTCAACGTACCCTCAGCCACCCCGTCCCTTTTATTTATTCCAGCTCTGCGCCTCCCAGGACGCCCTTTTCCCATCAAGTCCCTGGCGCCTCCTTCTCACTCAAAATCCAGCCCAAACACCACCCCTGGGAAGTCCACGCCTGGGTAGAGTGGGTGTCCTCCTCGGTCCCTGGCTCCCGGCACTTGTCACTGCGGCACGCCAGGCACGACGCTGTAGTCGTTGGTGCGTGGCTTTCCTTCTGCCCCTTTCCAAGGATGCGAGCCCTAGAGCAAGAGTGTGTCTGCCCGGCAGGCAGGGCTGCGCACAGTTCACGTCTGTGAGGGAGTGCGAGTGAGGGCGGGAGTGTGTGAGTGAACGAGCGAGTGTGTGTGAATGAGGGAGTGTGTGTGAGTGAACGAGTGAGTGTGTGAACAAGTGAGTGAGTGCCAGTGAGCCAGTGTATGCGTGTGAGTGAAGGAGAGTGTGTGAACAAGTGTGTGTGTGTGAGTGAGCGAGCCAGTGTGTGTGAGTGAAGGAGAGCGTGTGAACAAGTGTGTGAGTGACTGTGAGAACAAGTATGAGTGTGAATGAGGGAGTGTCAGTGTGAGTGAATGAGTGAGGGAATGTGAGTGTGAGTGAGGGAGTGAGAGGGAGTGTGAGGGAGTGTGTGAGAGAGTGAGGGAGTGTACATGTGTGAGTGAACAAGTGAGTGTGAGTGAATGAGCAAGTGTGAGTGTGTGAATAAGTGTGAGTGAATGAGGGAGTGTATGAGTGAGCGAGTGTGTGTGAACAGGTGTGAGTGAACAAGTGAGGGAGTGACGTGTGAGTGACTGTGGGTGAACGAGCGAGTCCGACTGCGCCAGGCCTGCAGCTGCCCCGGGAAAGCATGGGAAGCAGCCCCGCTGACCCAGCTGGTCCCCAGAAGCTGAATAAGGACCCACCCGGTCCTTTAAGGCCAAGGTCAGGCAGGAGCCCACTCCCCACTCCCAGCCCCTCTTCCCACATCAGGACTCATCGCTGCTCAAATCTTTCCCGTCAGAAACACAGTGAGGCAAATTCACACTAGATGTGGCCGAAGTCTCTCCAAACAGGAGACAAAGGTTTACAAAAAATGAAAGGAAAGAGTGCGGGCAGGCGCGCCTCTGACAACACAGGCTGGAGGACCAGCTCCCACGACATCACCTTCCTGCAGAGAAGTATCTGTCTGACAAGCTGCAAAAATCCGTCCTTGAGCCCAAAGACACACCACTCTCCAACCGGACAGAGCGACCAGCCTGACTCATGACTGCTTCCTTGGCGCCCCTGAAATGGATGAGGCAGAGATCATTCCCATTTTACAGATGCAGACACTGAGGCTGCATTTCGTCTACTGTCTGATACGAGGATGGTCTTCTTGGGGTCTCCCAAACCGCGCCCACCGCCACGTGGAGGCCCCAGTCCTGTTAGCTCTCCTGGCTTTGCCCACAAGAGTCACTGAGAACGTGAGGCCCTCCTGCTCACAGGGAAGGCATCTCAGAAATGCCTGCCTAGGATCCACGGGCTGAACTGTGTGCCCCCAAATTCATCGGCTACAGTTTCACCCCAGAACCTCAAACTCTGACCCTATTTGGAGATAAGATCTGTAATGAGAGAATGTGGTAAAATGAGGTCATTAGGGTGGAGCCCTCATCCAATATGAGTAAGAAGAAATTAGGACACAGACATACACTGAGGAACCACCATGTGAGGACACAG
Organism: Solenodon paradoxus; assembly: GCA_004363575.1. Taxonomy (NCBI): domain Eukaryota; kingdom Metazoa; phylum Chordata; class Mammalia; order Eulipotyphla; family Solenodontidae; genus Solenodon; species Solenodon paradoxus. The sequence goes on along the minus strand of RJWH01006934.1, from coordinate 18,258 downwards.
GGAGTGGCCAGTAGTGACACTGAACTGTGTCTCCCAGATTCACTTGCTAAGCCCCACGCCCCCAGCGTGGCTGCATTCGGAGGTGGGGCCTCAGGTCAGCTAGATAAGGGTGGGACCCTAACCCAACAGGTTTCGAGTTCTTAGAAGAAGAAACATCAGAGTGACCCCTCCGGCACACACAGGGGAGGCCGGGTGGGGACAAGTGCAAGCCATGGAGAGCAGCCACCTCAGAGGCCAGCCCTGAGGCCCCGGGGCTCAGCCTGAGCGGGAGACTACACGGGCCTGTGTTTAAGGCCAGGCTGTGGTTCTTTGTTGCGAAAGTCCTTGCAAGTCAGTGAGGACCTAGGACCACGCTTTCATTCATGCGGCACATGATGCCGCACGAGGGCCGGCCACAGGGCAGCTGGCACGCAGGGCGCAGTGTGGCCTGTGGTTCCAGTTCCAATCCCCATCTTGCTATCAGTTGTCCCCCTGACCGAGGTCACGTTTTCCGTCTCACTTTGCAAGAATCACAGAAGTTAGAGCAGACTGGCCGGCACCTGGCCCTTCGTGACAGGCAGGAGAGCTGGGTGGCAGTTTACTCAGCTCCCCGCTCTTTTCTGTCCTTCTGTCCTTTTCTGTCCTTGCTACAGGGCCTCTTCGGGTGAGCAGCTCCCCAACGGCCAGTGGGGAAAGAGATGGGTCTAGAATACAGACTCAAACCGCTGTCCGTTTCTCCAACAGGCAAGGCCTCTCGCACCTCTGGACACATTCCCATCTCGGGAATCTGTTCCAAGGACCACACCTCGTGCTGGGTGGAGGGGGCACTTGAAGACGCAGACCCGGTGCCCACGGTCTGCTCACCCCAGGCTCCCGGGGTGGAGCAGTGTGGATGGGGATGGACTGGTAAGGGCTGGCAGCCTCCCAGGAGACAGACCAGCAGACACAGCGATGTTGAAGCCACCGCCCCGACAGGAAGGAGAAACGTGGAGGCTGCGGCACAGATGGCGCCATCACCTGCCAGGCGCAGCTGACCCCGGCTCCAGGGCACAGCCTCACTCCATCCAGAGTGTCCCCTTCCCTCCAGGGCTGTCAACCCCACCAGCAGTCAGAGCATGGGCTCCAGAGCAGACCCTCGTCCCCGCCAGCGTGGCCTCTCCCTCCTCCCTGGGAACCAGCCCAGCAGGAACCTGGGGGAGTCCATGCCAGGCACGCTCGGTAGCTTTATTTTTGGTCCAGAAACCTGAACTAAAACCAGATTTGAAAAGGCAACAGATCCACCCAGTCTCAAACTGGCCTCCGATATTCTTTCTTAAGCTGAAGTTTAGTTTTTAAAAAATGCCTGGCGATTAAATGTGATGAAATGCTGACAATGCTGTGTGACCTTGGGTGAGGCACTTGCCCTTTGTGGGACTCAGTTTCCCTCATCTGCATCAGGCTAGAAGATTTAAACGGCTCTTACTGCTGATGATCTCATCCCTGGATGGATCTTAGAAGCGTCTCCACACGCAGCTCTGTGCACAAGGCTCGGCCTCCGTCTGCACGGTCCCCAGGACAAGTCATCCGGAAAAGGAACGTCCCACCTGGGCCATCTGTGAGGAGCTCGGGAAACAGAGCCCGAACCCCGGGCCTCGGGAGCCCGCTGACTCTCCGGAGGCGGCACTAATGTAATTATGTGATTAGGACGCCATCGTGGTCAGCACTGTGCTTCATATGGCTAAATCAAAAGCGACAACGAGCTCCTCGTGGGTGATGCCGCTCTCCCGGAAGGACCACGGAGAGATTTTCGGGGTAGCCTGGAGGCCTGAGTATCTGCAGGCAAGGCGGGCAGAAGGGGAGGCTCTTGTCACCTGGAAGGAGGGCGCGTGCTCCTGATGGACAAAGTCACAGACTGGGGGGGTGGGGGGCCACAAAGCCAACATCCTGATTTCCAGATGGAGAAGCAGGCCTGGCTCGCTAGCTGCCGACGGCCTGTGCGCGCTGCGTTTTCTCAGCTTTGAAGGAAGTGACTCACTCCTCCATCCAGCCGAGGGAAGGTGGGCCCCCTGGGGAAAGGTTGAGGATCCAAGAGAAGAGACGGCTGGTGGCGGCACGAGGCCTGAGACCTTGCTGCTCCAGGAACCATTCTCTTCTGCGCAGAAGCGACCTCTGCACCATAGCGGGAAACCTGAGGCCAGAGACAGGCCCAACCCACTGGAGCTGGGGACACACTCCTGCAGCTGGAAGCGTGGAGCAGACACCGAGTCCCAGCCACCTCTCCTGGGTCATCTGGCACCTGCCAGCACAGTGGTCCCCGGACACGGGCTCACGCGGAGATAGCGAGGGTCATCCAGGGCTCCCCAGGAGGGCTGGAGGGTTTCTCTAGTGCCTCTCCTGTGCCCACTCTACACTGGACATGGCATGGAGACCGAAGGAACAGGAGAGGAGCTGGGCTCCCCGCCTGCACACAGAAGGCGACACCGGTCTCTGGGCCCTGGGGTGGGGAGCCAGGAGCAATGAGGCCATGCTGCAGGGAGGCGGGGTTAGCTGGTACAGCGCGCTTGGCTCCAGAACCAAATGCTGCCGATTGCGGGCTGGGGGGCTTAAACATCAGAGAGACATTTATTCTCTCCATTCCAGAGGCTGTAAGTCCAAGGTCAAGGTGCTGGCAGTTTCGGGTCTTCCTGGCGGGCCGCCTTCTCCCCATGTCCTCACACGATGGAGAGTTCTGTCCCTGCCTCGCTTTATAAGGACACAGTCCCATCGTGGGCTCCACTCTCGGGACCTCATCGAAACCTAGTGAGCTCAAAGGCCGCATGCCATCATGCTGGGGACTCAGGGCTTGGCACGGGGCCACAGCAGCTGGCACCAGCAAAGACAGGAGGACCAGACAGGGCTCCACCCTCCAGGGAGCGCACCCGACCTGGCCCTCTCTGCTGTGTTCCTCTGCAGGAACGCCCTGCAAGGGATTGGAGAATGGGTGGGAGGTGATTTTTCAATGATTCTTTCCAAACATAAGCTCCTGTGATCAGGTTTAGGTTGAGGCCAGGGGGCACCCACAGCTACAATCCTGTGATTGCATGACCTGAAACTGACAGCCCCAACACGTGAGCCCGGGAAATCTGCTGCCTCACCTGGATCCTGGTTCTGTCTTTGGTCGGCCCAGATCCAGGCTGCCTCCTGTTGGGGCGGCCCCGGGTCATTTTCTAAGCAGGTGGGTCTGGGTATGTCCAGTGGGTCCCAGTGTGACAGAGGGGTTCAGATAGGTTCTCTCCAGAATATCAAGGGAACCTCCACCCTGTTGGTCGTCTCAGGAGCACCAGGCGATGCCACGGCGGTGGCCCCGACAGCCCAGTCCTAGGGGGAGGGTGCCTGAGTCAGCCATGGCCAGAGGGAGACAGACCCACTGCGTCTGCAGCCTTCCCTCTGACCAGGGACTCAGCCTGTGTCTCCACAGAGAGGAGGAGAGTGGAGAGTCATCGACTCCAGCGGGGAGCAGGGGCCGGTGTGCAGCCTCTCACGCACAGTTTCCAGTCTGATCCCCACGCGGCCCCACGCGGGAGGGCTGTGCTCCACTTACAGAAAAGGAAACGAGGCGGGGAGACATCAGAGTCTGTTCAAGGTCCCAGGGCATCGAAGCTGAGGCCTGACACCAAGGCGCAGCCACCTGAACTCCAGGCAGGTCTCTTCCTTCGTCCTCTTGGCCCGTCAGGCCCCACCGTGCCTTCGCCACGAAACGTAGGTTGTTCTGGGGTCTGGGGTGTAGCTGGCAGCCTTGTGGCGGGTAAGAAAGGACAGGTGGGCAAATCCACAACGCGCCAAGGAACAACGTGACCAGGGGTGGCCGGGGAGTGGCCGGGCTGGGCTGACCACCGAGGGAGGCCTCCCTGAGGAAGGACGTTTGTCCTGAGAGCTGAAGGACAGGCTGAGGTGACAGGCGTGACAGTGCAGGTGAAGGGAGGAGCCTGTGTGAACTTGGGCACAAAGGGAAGACACGGATGAGATTTAAACAATGAAGAGGCAGGATCAACTTGCAGTCACAAAGGTCGTGCTGGCTTCTGCATGTGACAAGCCAGGAAGCCCGACCCCAGGGGGCAGCCGACTGGTGTTCCAGCCAGAGAGGGTGGTGACGGGTGGCGCACGGCGCAGCGGTGGGGACGCGGCAAGGAAGGAGCGGCTTTTAGAAGGAGACAAGTCTGGCCTCCTCGCTGGCCAGCTCCAGCCTGGGGGTATGGAAGCAGGGATTTGGGGATGAACTCGCACTCATGCAGGAAATGGGACACAGGCTTGCCACCTGGAGACCAGGTCAGCATCCCTTGGGCAAAGGAAGAAATTCACAGAGCTTCAAGGTCATCGCTTTGGACAGAACCTCACTCATGTTTCCCCAAGACAAAGGACACAATGTCTGGAGGTGCCAACCAGGCAAAACTGTTTGGGCTGAGAGGCGGCGTGTCCGGCCCAGAGGGCTGGGAAGGCGGAAGAGTGACTTGGATTTGCATCTGTCTAGCTTTTTATTTATTTTTTAAATCTTGGAGCCCTCACTTTCCCACAGTTCCCCTGTTCTTCTACGGGGAAGGGGTGACCTCGGGGTGTGTCGAGAAAGAAGAGGGAGGCCAGAGAGGGTGACCAGAGCCTTTTGCCACACCAAGGACCTCAGTGACACAGGGGATCCAGCACTGATCAAACACAAATGCATGTCTAATTACACACTGCCTCTCCGAGCAAAAACTAAGCCCCCGTGGAGGGAGACAGCATCCAGCACCTTCTTCCTTGAAGCACCCACCTTACCATCTTACCGGGCGCTGCTCTGAAGCACAAAGAACGTCTTGGCCTGTCACGACTTCCGGCAGAGGCGCCGGAGCGGGAAGAGGAGGGCGCTCCTGTGAGCACGGCGGGGACTTATTCCCAATCTTTTTTAAGAGCTAAGAAAATGCTAACCATAAGTAGGCTTAAGCGCTTTTTCTGAAGTACAATATTATCACACAGTGGAGAGCTTATTAAATCGCATGAGTCAGCTCTGCCACCTGCTCTGGGGGGGTATCTGTGCGACCCCCAAATTGTTAGCCCAGCGTGCCACTGTGGGGCTGGGAGTCGGCTGTGACCCCGAGAGGGGGTCACCCCTGGTGTGCTCAGTTGTCCAAGGAACTGACAGTCCCTCCCTGAGCTGCGGTTCTGGGAGGATTTTCTCTGAAGGCCCGAGTGTGGCTCAGTTTCGTTTTTACGTTTTGCATCTTTGGAACTTGGAGGCAGGAGTTCAGTTGCTATCTCGTCTCCTCTGTTCCAGGTTTAGGCTGATTCTCTCTGGCTGCTTGTGTTTAAAGACAGATAGGATCTCAGGTTGGGCCCCTGCCCGGGTTCCTAAGCAGCCATAGACTAGAAGACTCCTTCAGACGTGGGCACTAGCCCAGGGTACCTTTTGGGGTCTGTGAATTCTGAGAACCTTCTGCTGGGGAACAGGCGGCATTTGCCCCTGTAACTCTCCAGGGCAGGGTACCTGCAGGCTTCCCAGGGGACACCTTGCAGAGTGGCGGCCATGGGAAGCTGAGTGGTGGACTCTGCACACCCTGCACCCTCACGCCCTGCGGGGGCTTCCGGGGTCCCTAGTTCTGCAAGACTGAGGCCCACAGGATCCCTCTGGGTCTGTTCTGTTGATGCTCTGGCCTAGAGGCACCAATGCAGGGCTGGGACGACAGGTCTTGGTCGCAGGACCAGGTTCCCCATGTTCAGGGCATGAGGACAATCATAACACACATCGTCCCCCAAGGGGAGACCAGTCTACTTGGAGCACGTGGGGATCTAGCTTTGGTCACTGCAGGGGAAATGACATCTCCACAGGTGTTGAAAATAAAACCCTCATGATCGTCTCCAGAAATTGCCCAGCCATCAGCACCTGCGGTCACTGTGGCCTCCACTGAGAGGCGCCTGCCCATCCTGGAGCCGCCCCGACAGCAGAAGCCCCCCGGTCCTTCCTCGGTCACATCTGCTCCCCGATGAAAGGGGATGTGCTCATTCCCTAAGGGCCTTTTCCCTGGTTGTGGCCCACGCCTGTAGACCGGATGCTGACTCAGTTTCCCTGGCCAGCACACCAAGGTCATGGTGTAACGCCTTGCACATATGTTCCAACTCCCTGCCAGGGGGGCCAAATCCTGCTCCTGGAGATTCTCCCCAGCCCTCCTCCTTAGCCACAGGCTCTGCTGGTCCCAGAAAGGCTGCTCTGGGGGCTGCTGCTGTGCACTTAGAATGACACTGGCCCAGGACCTACACACACTCCAGCCACAGGCATGGCGGGTCGCTGGGCCCCTGGACACATCCTAAGCCCTTCCTTCCCGGTCCCAGTGAAGCTGGGCTCTGCCTTGGGCGCCAGCCAGCGGACATGGCTGGGGTCAGGCGGTCCCGGGATCTGCTCCTGTGGCTGGAGCAGCTCCAGCGCAGGAGCTCCAGGCTGCCTGAGGCCCACAGTCCCCCACGCACTCCTCCCAGCAGCTGCCTCGTTTGTGCTGATGCAGGAGCACGCACAGGCCTGGTGCACAAAAGGTGGCCACACGGGTGCGGCGGGGGAACGCGGGCTGTGGCGACTTCAGGTTTTGCTCGCTGCACACGCTAATCTCAGCATCCTGGGTGCTGCAGGCACAGTTCTCAGGACTCTGTCTCCAGAAGGAAAACCGAGACAGCGAGGGGCTCACTGGAGACTGGGGGGCGCGAGGCGGTGCCTGGAAGGCCTTCTCTTCCCGGGCAGCTGCTCGCGTTGCCTGGGCAACCGACGTCTGTCTGACAGGAGCCACGTTTAACTCTTACTCCGCACAAAACGCAAAAGTGAGAACAATTTAGCAGCTGCTCCTGCTTCCGACAGTTTGGCCGTGGCGGAGAGAAGCTTGCGGTGCATCTGGTTGGGGCCAGGCCGTCTCACACGCAGGTGCGGGTGCCCGCCTCCCGGGAACAAAGATCCGACACCCCCCATGTGAGGATACTCCACCCCGCAGCCACCAGATGACCTTTCGGGCCAGGCAGAGGAGACTGAGCAGGACCCTTTCCGACGCAAGATGCAGAAGGGTACCTGGAGGCTGAGACGTGGGTCTCACGATGCCTGCAGCGGGTGCGCTGCTCAGACTGCTGACCGCCAGAGTGTCCGGATGGGGCCCAAGGAGGCGCCTTTCTCGCAAGTGCCCGAAGGACAGTGCTGGCACTCCAGCAGCGTCGGGAATGCGAGTTCTCAGGCCTGGGGCTGAGTGCTGCAGCGCAGGCTCCTGCTCCTGAAGGGCCCAGGCTCTGGCCACCACCGCCCCGCTTTCTCCAGCCGAGCTGGGCCTGCTGGAGATGGAGACGCCCCTGACGTGCTGGTCTCAGAACACTGTGCCTTATTTTCTAGTTCTGGGAAATAAACCGGAACCAAGCACAGCGCCTCTCCTGGGAGAGTGGGGTGAGAGAGGGCTGGCCCAGGGCTCTGCTGATGGGAAGACAGACAGACACAGCGCCCTGGCCGTGGTCGCACAGCTGACCAGCACTGCCCCGTCTGCTCCTGGCTTTGCTGTCCAAACCGCACCCGAGCAGCAGACATTAGATACACCAGCTGAGGGGCAGATGTTCCCAGGGCGGCCAGGAATCCAATCCCAAAACCTGGACCCCAGTGATGGAGCAGCTCAGCCACATTCCAGCCAGGTCCCCTTGCAGGAAAAATTATTTTTAATTTCATCTCCTCCTCCGGCTTTGGCAGGGGAGGGGCGGGTGAATAGTGTCACCGTCTAGGATACTTGGGAAATCACAATTCTGGTTCCCCCTCCAAAGAAATGCACCCCACTGAATACTATGCCTTTTCCAGGAACTGCTTCTCTATAGAAAGAGGCCTCATCTGTGGCCTGGGGGAAAAGAAAGAGCTCAGAATTCACATCAGAACACCTGGGTTTAAGGCGGAGGGACGGTGTCTGAACCTGTGCGTCCCTGCTCTCAAGGGGATGGGATCTGGAGGTGGGGCGTTTACGAGGGGTTCAGGTTTAGCTGAGGTCATGAGGGTAGGATCCTCATGATGGGATTAGTGTCCTGAGAAGAAATGAAGAGCGTTCTCCCTCGGGGACACACACAGTGGTGGACCCAGCCATCTGGAAGCCAGGAGGAGGCCTGACGCCTGATACCATGCACTTGTCAATCAGACCCAGAGCCCACCCAAGTGGATTTACACCTGTGTGACCTCCCCTGGAGAAACTGCATGTGGGTGTGACCAGCACACCCCGCCCCCTGCATCTCCACTGTGAGGTTGTGGGCTGCGCTGGGATGGGGACGGAGCAGGGTCATAGAAAGATGTGGAGCTTTGGAAACAAGTAACAGGAAGGTTCTTGACCTCTTGGGTATAATAGAACTTATCTCCCGGGTTTCTGTAAGAGACTCTCACCCACCACCCCGTCCAGCTGCCAGATGTTTACTCTTGATTCCACATCGGAAAGGTGATAATGGAGCCGATGGGGACTGCCCCCCAGCTCCTGTGCAGCGGGGTCCCAGTGGCGTCTGAGGGCAGACTATACCCCACCCTGCCCCACCACCACCTCAACCGTTACTCGTCACGATTCCCAACAGATTTACAGGAGGGAATAGATTAATGGCCTGATATGCGTCTTTAATGACCTTCTAAGATAGTTCATAAATACACCATGCAATTTATTGGTATTTAATGCTATTCATTAATTAATAATTTTTAAACCATCCAACATTCGCCAATTTGTAAAATTTAATATAACGTTCAGTAACTTTTGTCAAGTTTAATAAATTTCCATGGATTTACATATCCTGCAAAATGCACTCCATCTCAAACAAATTAAATAATACATGTGATATGATGGGGGGCAATTATTAAAGCCTGATTGAATAGGAAAGAAATGTATTTTATCACAAGTTTCTTATTAGGACTCTTAGGAATTCTTTTCTAAGCCCCCTGCTCGGGGTGGCGTGAACCTGCCACCTGAGGCAGAAGGGAGCCAACTTCACCTTCCCTTTGGGGTTCTCCCCTGAATCTCTGCCTCAAGTTCAGCACCTCGTTAATAACGGTGTGGACCAGGCACTGGACAGCCTGGGTCACTGTGCTACGACCTTCCACCTGGGGATGAGGAATTGGAGAGAATGAGGGAACTCGGTGGCTCCCTCGGCTTGCTGGCAAGGCCATGCTCCTCAGACACTGATGCCTAAGACTCCTTAGAGCAACATTCCAGGTCTGCTATGTGTGGTCCGGCCACTTTCCCAGTGGATAAAGAAGATGTGGTCCATATATACAATGGAATTCTATGCAGCCACCAAAAAGGGATAGATCCTGTCATCTGCAACAAGACGGATGGACTTGGAGAGATTTATGCCTAGAGAGATAAGCCAGAAGAAGGACAGACATCGCATGATAGCACTCATATGATGTGTAAAGAGAAAACAAATGAATGTCATAAATTAAACAACACTAAAAATGGGGATCGGGGGAGAGAGAGAGAAAACACTACTCCAAACAACTATGGATTCTTAGTGGTGGGAGACAAAAAGGCAAATAAGGGGGCACTAAAGAGACGGGGGGCAGGGGGTAAATGGGATGAGGAGAATTAACGGTAAATGAAAGGAGAAAAAATAGGGTGGGGGGTGTCAATAAAGCCACTATGCTATTGCAAATGTAAAAATACTACTATGTACACCTCAAACAAGTCATTGTCAAAAGGCACTATCCCTTCAATAATAAAAAATAAATTAAAAACCAACACAAAAACCGCAGGTTATGGTAGTTACACTTGGGGAACCTAAATTTATTCTTAGATTTTTTACTGTGTAGGGGATCAGCACCCCTAGTCCCAAGGTTATTAAAGAATCAACTACAATGTCACACAGGTCTCTTCTGGGCAAACTGCCCCCAGCCCAGCTAGACCCGCCGGCTTCCCACCATTGTTCCATCCTTCCCCGGTCCCCTGCCTGCAGTTCCCGCCTTTCCTCTGGTCCACATCCTATGTCCCCTGGCCTCTCTGCTGCCTCCTTGCAGCCCATCTTGTACAATATCCTGGTCAATGGTGTCACCTAGTATTTATTATGTGCACATGTCAAATCTCAAACCCTCATGATAACTGATGGAGAAGTGAGCCAAATTGTGCACTTATTCCAACAAGTGTTTAGAAAAAGCTCACGGCTTGATTGAAGGGTGCAGTGAAGCCTCCAGGAAGCAAGCTCCTGTCCGGGACGCTTAATCCTGGATACTTTGAGGGCACAAACCTTCAAGGAAGACAGGAATCAGCCCATTCCTGTAAAGTCTGCACAACTCAACTCTCGTGTGACATCTTCGCAATCAGCTCCACTTCAACAGCAAAGAGGAGATGGCAGCACGAGCATGTGGCCGCGAAGCGAAAATCAGCAAGAGATACTGCGAGGACTTTCCCTACTTTCTCCCCGCTGAAGATCATTTCCAGGAAAGGAGACGAAATGCTTACTTCCATGGGGAAGAGAGATGTCTGGGAGATGGCCTACGCAGCCAGGTTTCTCCAACTCAGATGCCGTCGTATAACCACTCGAAGGTGACACCAGCCACCCTGTGACATGAACCCATGCCACGCTTTTACGAGGCCCCTGCTCTGTGCCATGTGTGGCCGAAGCTGCCTGAGCGCTCCCTGCTGAGGGCGGATTCCACTCGCCACGAGAGCAAAACAGAAGGGCTCTGCTCGCCGTCACGTCAGTACCGTGACGACCATCTCGGGGGAACTTTCTGGAGTCCACTGCATGAACTCACGGGCAAGAGTGGGTCCAAGTCTAGAAGAGAATCAGAGATGGGCTTGTGGCTGGATTTCTCCGCTCCCATGTGCGGTCACTGCTGAGGATGACAGAGTTTGGACAATGACCGGAAGGTTCAGGGAGGGGCTGGGGGTGGCTGCACTGGGGCAGGGGGACCCTGTTGGGACCCCATTTGTGCCTCTTCCTAGCCATGTGGCCTGAGACACAAGTGTAACTTTTCAAAGCCTGCAGTCTTATCCAGAAAGCGGGGTCCACACCATTACCTTACTGTGTTGCACGAATCAATGAAAGCAGACAGATGAATATGTCTTTCACTTTGTAAATACTGTACAAACCAAAGTTCTGATGTGCTTCTGGAGTTTAAACATAAGGCAATAAAGTAAACCGAAGAAAAGGAATGGGGCAGGATTAATATTCATCGAAACATAACGAATGAAAACATGAATGCAGAGCTGATAAATAAATACAACCAGGAGGTGCTTCCTGAAGGAAAATAAAATAGTTATGATCAAGAAAAATAAAAGGGAGGAAAGCACAAAGGGACAAAAGAGGATGGTGTGGGGACATGACCACAGACACAGAAGACAGTAAAAGACTCACACAGGACTTATTTACTTCATTCCACACAGCTGAGTCTGAGACCCTGAGTGAAGTGAACTATTGTGAAGAAAAATGAAAATGACCAAAAACAACCTGTGGGAATGAAAAAAAGAGTAAAGAGAACAATTACCATAGAGAGAAAGCTGTCATGGAACTGAACCCATTTTAAAAAACAAACACTGAGCCCAATGTTTTTTTCAGAAAATTGTGTCTAATTCTTAAGATTTAAATTGCTCTACAGCATAGAAAAGAAAACTTGCTAACTCTTTTACAAAGCTAGCATGACACTGACATCAAACCCACAAGGATAAAACAAATAACTACAGAGCAATCTTACTTAGATATATTATTGCAAAATTCTTAAACACAATATTAGCAACATCCTGCAGCACATAAAAGAATGACACATTTTAGACAAATGAGTCATAGATTCCATGAATACAGAAATGTATGAAGAAATCTATTACCATAATTTTCCATATTAACAGATCAAAGGAGAAAAATCATGTGATTATTGCCATAGATACTGAAAGGCACTTACAAAATTCAACATCCATTCGCAAGCAAAATAACACTCTTATACTTTATCTTAAATTTTATAAAATTTATATATGCAAGCACACAGACACACAGATCCACTCAAAAGGCCATACACCACTTCTCTGGGAAACATAAAGTGTCCCAAGAATGTCTCTTAGCAACACGAATTTTTAGCATAGGTGAAGGCAGCATTCAATTCAACTAGAGACAAGAAAATAAAGGGAAAGGTCAAAATTAGAAAGGTGGCGGTAAAATGATCACGATTTTTCAGCGAACACTTCAGAGAATCAACTGATAGGTTAAAAAAAAAAAATACAACTAGGCTGTTGAGTACATAATTAATAAGCAGAAATCACCAGCTCTCCAAATGAAAACAAATAGTAAATTAAAGAAAACACCAATATAGGTGTAAACACAGAAGTTAAAATATATAGGAATATACTTAAGAGAAAATCACATGGAAAAAATAAGCAAGCAAGGATACTTTGGAAATTTCTGGGAAAAAAAAAAAACAGAAGTAAGTGGGGACTACTAACATGCTAAGAATATTACAAAAGCACCCAACAGTTAAAATAGTATAGGCTTGGCACGTAAGCTATAGAAAGAACCACTAAATGGCACTGCAATATAATAAATGATAAAGGTGGCATTTCAGACCAGAGGGAGAAGGGGACAGACTGGTCAGTAAATGACAATGTCCAGGTCACTGGACTTTTGGAAAAATGAAAAGTGGATACCCACTTCACAACATACGCCGAATTTCAGATGCATCAAATATTTAAATAGGAAATTACAATAGAAGGAGAAAACCAGCAGAACACTTTTATAATTTCATCATTCAGACAACCTTTCTAAGTATGGCAGCATGCTCAGGGGAAAAAAATGATCAACAGAAGGGTTTTTTAAAATGAATTTTTCATTGAAAAAATGGTACCATAAAATTGAGACAAACCACTGAGATTCTGATTCACATTAAAGATAAAAGGACCACCATCATCTTTCTATGTCATAATCTTCCTGCCATGGAAAAATTTTTAAAGATTTTTTCCTACAAAAAGGAACGGTGGTGGGGCTCTGATCAGCAAGAAAGGGACATGGTAATTTTTGAAAGAATAAAAGATGTGGGAGGCAGTAGAGTGTCGGTGGTGAAGAGAAAAACCTTCAGAATTAGACACACTTAGGCTTAAATCACAGCTTTAGCACACATGAGCTGAGTGGGTGTAGACAATATTCCTTTCAACCTTGCTGAATTTCAGTCTGGTACTCTTTAAAGTTAAGAATACGATGATCTTTTTCATAGATTCATTATAAGAACTAAATAAAGTGTTCCTGATAGGCTTGGATAAGGGCATAATAAGTAGCAACCTATAAATATTACCTATGTATTAAGCATTATTTAAGCAGCTTCCAACCTTTCAGAACCTCCAGAATATAATCAAGAAATGTATCTATGTATAAACTGAACAACTGGGTCCCTTAGTACTAGACCCTAAGGAGGCACCTTCTGTCCTGGGAATCCCAAATGGCACTGATAGTTAATCAACTCACTCACAGTCTCTCAATAATCTATTTGATAAAGCAGCAGCATTATCAACCTGCAATTGAGAAAACTGGGAAACCCATCCTTCCATCTGTTCAGACCCAGAACCTTTGAGTCAGCCTTGACTTCTCTCTCTTTCCCCCTGCATCCAATCTCTTAGTATTTATTGTAGACTTCAAATATATATTCTATTTCAACCATTTCTCACCAGCCCTCATGTGACTGCCTGGTCCAGTACCCTTCTCTCTTACCTGGATTATTGTCATGAAACAAGTGCTCTGATCTTTGTCCCCACCGTCTACTCTTCATTGAAGCCAGTGGGATCCTGTTCAACTGTAAATCATCCTGCCTTCTCCCCCAATCCTTACAATGACTCTCTTTTCACTCAAATCAAAACACAAAGTCCTTACTTCTGCATAGCAGAAGAAGCCATCAACAAATTTAAAAAGTAACCTACAGAATATAAGAAAATATTTGTAAATCATATGTCTGATAAGGAGTTAATATCCAAAATATATAAAGAACAAATAAAACACAACAGCAAAAAAAAAAAAAATCAATTTAAAAATGAGCAGAGAAACTGAACATTTTTCCAAAGAAGATATAGAAATAGCCAACAGATACAAGATGCCTGATCTCACTAATCACTAGGGAAATGCAAATCAAAACCACAATGAGATGTTACCTCATACCTGTTAGGAAGGCTATCATCAAAAAGACAAAAGATAACAAAGTTGTGGAGAAAAGGGAACCTTGCGCACAGCTGGTGGGAGTGTAAACTGGTGTAGCCATTATGGAAAATAATGGTTCATCGAAGAATTAAAAATGGAACCTCTATATGATCCAACCATCCCACTTCTGGGAATCTAAATAAAGGAAATGAAACAGGATAGGAAGAAGTCTCTGCACTTCCATGTTCACTGCAGCATCTTCACAAGACCTGGAAACAACCTGAGTGTCCACCAGTGGGTGAATGGATAAAGAAGACATGGAATGTGTTTGCAATGGAGTATTAGTCAGCTGTGAGAAAGAAGGAAATCCTGCTGCTTGCAACAACATAAATGGACCTTAAAGGCATTGTGCTAAGTGAAATAAGTCAGAGAAAGACAGATACTATATGGTCTCACTTATATGCATGATCTATAACCTTTTAAAGTTTTATTAGGTCAAACTCACAGAAACAAAGGAGAATAGTGATTGCCAAAGTCAAGGGGGGTAGGAGAAATAGAGAGATGTTTTGACCAAAGTTACAAATATTTATCTGTGAGATGAATAACATTTGTGGATTTACTGTAAACACGGTGACTATAACTTTAAAAATCTCCAAAGTCCTCACTATTTCTTCCCAAGACCCACTTGCTATGAACCCCAATTTCCTCTCTGACATGCCTTCTCCTCCTTCATCCTCTTCGCCCATCCAGCCTGAGTGGCCTCCTTGCTGTTTCTCAAACATTCTTGGTGAGTTCCTGCCTCAGGACTTTCAAAGGGGCCGGGACCACTTCTTGCCCAACATCTGCGAGGCTCACCCCTCGCCTTTCTCGGGTCGTGACTGGAGAACTGGCTTCTGTGCCACATGGGCACACAGAGAACATTTACATCTTCCTGTTAAAATTATTTAAGTTGATTTCCTCAGCGGGGTTTTCCCAATAAAATTTCAACATTCCCCCAGCAACTCCTCATCTCCCCACCTCCTGCTCTGTTTTCTTCTTTATCACGACTGAACATCTTACTTATTTAATTCGTCTCTCCAGCACCTCACTCAGGCCCTGGGCCCCAAACTGGGGTGCAAGTCTTCTGCTGAGCAGACAAGTAGATGCATGAACTCAGCCATTGTTCCTGAGACATTTCCGTGGTTTTGTTCTGTGTCCTGGGAATCCCTAACAGCCCTTAGAGGCATTCTGTATGGACACCAGACATCACCGCTATTTCCAGGGGCACCAAGAATCACATTGTCATGCAAATGTAACCCACCATCTAAGAGAGGGAAGCCTCCAAGCCCAGCTCCACTCTCCCCACCCCTGATTTGTTTTTTCAGGCAGGTGCATTCAGAAATGGAAGCCGTGGGGGAGCAAGACCCTGTGGGTTCCATTTCCATCACATACAAAGGGGTAGAACTTAGGTCGGTTCTGAGGCCTGTCAGCAGCACAGAACCATAAGGAATAAAATGTACCCCAATCACAGAAACTGGCACTGACTTGTGACTCCAAGGGAAGAAAAGAGGTCAAAGAGAGATGCTGGTCCCAATCTTCACAGAACAAACTCTCAAAAACATGAACCATGATTCTGTGAATTTGAGGTCTGCGATCTGCCATCAGCCCTGCTGTGACTGGCGGTGCAGCTCCCCTGTCAGCTCAGTGGCTGATGGAGTGCATCCCAGTGATGGGAAGTCACGGCATTCTGGGCAACTCCCAGGAAAGACCGAGGCCACTACCCTGACATTAGCCGGGAGATTCAATCCCGACAGTCACTGGACACCACCAGGAACAGGCTACATCCTTCCGTGATTCTACATAACAACATGTGATGGGAACCATGAAGCAGAGAGAGGTGACACTGATGTCCCAATAAGGGCATGAGCTCCAGGGTGCTTACATTACACTGGGAGCTGGGCGATGCCTTGGAGTCCTTCTCCATTGAGTGCAATCCATTGGCAATCCCAGTGGTTGAACAGGACGGAATAAAATACTCACTTGCTTGGGTGAAGGGACATTAACAGTGGGATACCACCAAGGAAGAGTGAAAGAAATTTTTCATGGGTTAATATTTTTCTTATAATTCCCTTGGTTGAATAGTTTGTGGGAAAAGAAGGCAGTCAGAAGGGTTTACACCATGATGGACATCTGGACATAAAATTAGCTAAACCTTGACTGGGCCCAAATCACAAACTATATGAGATACACCACCACCACTGTTAACATTAGATATAATGCTAACAACCAAATCTGTTTCAGTAACTGGAAGAAATCATGAAAAAAGAGAAGAGGCTAAAACCACTGCTCCCAATAGAGCATTATATCTGTAAGATATATTCCCAATCTGGAAGAAGAGGTTCAATCATAATTCCATCACCTGATGAATATGTAACATTTAGGAATTTCCTTAGCCTTTCTAAATTTTAGTCCTATCCATAAAAATGGGTCAGTATGGTCAATATCAGTATTAGCTCCCAGAACTGAAGCTATCAAAATTTAATGAGCTCATACATGTAACACATTCAGCACAGTGCCTAGGACACAGCATTACAAAAAAAAAAAGTATTATTATCAATATCGTGATGACTCAGTAGGCAAAATATACGTGTGAATAGTCTGTTTGGGCTACAGACTATTGGAAAGAAGCGCTTCCTGACAAACGGGCTTTAATGTGCTAGAGGGTATGTGAGGAATGATAGCCAAGCCAATCCCTCCAAAAGTCTGCTCTTTGGAAAGATTTCTGTTTGCTGCACGTCCCAGGGTCAGAGAGATGCCATGGTCTGTCTGTAGTCAGGTGACAGGACGGTCTGCAGGACAGATCACTGTCATACAAGGTACCTGCAGGAAGCTGTCATTCTCTCTAGGATGGTAGTGGCACATCGTGTACATGCCAATTGCAATTACAATGCTTCCACCTCACCTGAGAGGTGGTAAAGGTGACAGACCCACTATACCGAAACACAAATAATAAGTTTTGCAACCCCCAGCCATACACAGAGGCGTCTCCTTCCAGGGGCCCAGGCGGGGAGATGCTGTCCAGGGTACCGAAAAGCCTGGTCCCGCCCAGCAGTAGGTGTCCGGTCTAAGGACATGCTGGCTCTGAGAGCTACAGCTTTTAATCTCAGCCAGGAGCTGCTGACCATGGTACTGAAAAGACTGCAGTAGCTGCCCAGGGTCACGAGCCAGTGTGGCTCAGATTTGTTCTCAGCAGTCAGAACTTTGCTCTAGCTGAAACTGCCTTCCCATTTCCCTTTGAATTCTAGTTAGTTCATCCTTGCTTCCCTGGCTAAATGGCTAGCCTGGAGATCACTAAGATTCAGAGGTTATCCAAAGAAGCAAGTTCTATTTCAAGATTAATTTGGACGTTAAGATATGAAGGACTGCCATAGGTCTTAATTTGCTACAAACTGAGAGCTCAAATCAACATAGACGCAGATGTTAGGGGACCTTCCACACAGGTGCAGGCAAAGTTCTTCAAGGGCTCAAGTGAGCACTTGGTGGTGGCCTTCTGGGTCCAGATCAGAGCGGAATCCTGGTTTCTGACCTCAGTTAACGAAGCTGGGATTGTAGGAGACTATACTCCATAATTTCCCTTCAATAACTATCTCCTATACCCTCTCAGCTTCCTTTCCAGAACCTGTACAAAACAGCACTTTTCTCTTTACTCCTGGCCAGGCACCTCCAGACTGGAATGGGTTCAAACACAGTTCTTCTCTGGGTTTGCTTCCAAATATATGAACTGAGTAAAGCCTAGTAGGAAAAAGAAAAGTGAGAAAATAGAACTGTATAATCCTGTTCTCCACGTGGGCCCTGGCTCCATATTTTAGCTTCCTGTCTATGAACAGGTGGTTCGCAGCGGATGTCACGAGACAGCCGTGTGTTGGGCACAGCAGGAGGCACAGGACTGGGCGGGAGTCCTACCCATAGGCCTTTACAATCTAAATTTCAGGATCTGTGCTCTTTAGGGAAGAGAATCTATAAATAGCAGAGTGGTAATGTCATCATCTCCTAGACTGTTGTTGTTCTGCTGTCAACATTTCAAGCTTACAAAAAAATTAACAGATGAGGGCAAATTCCGTAGCACCTTTTAGACACACACACACACACACACACACACACACACACACACTATCACCATCATCACCACCACCACCACCACCATCACCACCACCACCACCACCATCACCACCACCA
>RJWH01006933.1:0-46971 GCA_004363575.1 Solenodon paradoxus | reverse complement strand
GGGGGGGGGGGGGAGGGCAATGGGGAGGGTCAGAGGGTCTGTGCTTCTAACAAGTTCTCTGGTGACCCTGTTCCTACGTGATGAGGACCACTGTCCTGGATCCACATCCACTGATGATTGTGTGCTGATGGGAAACATTCAAGCATAAAGGTTTTGTCCATTTAAACTCAACTCGTAGAGATTTTTCTGATCACACGACTAGGGCTAAGCTGTCAGTTTGCACGCGAGAAAGAAGGTCCTTGCAATGAATCAAGAGCGCGTAGGAGTAGCAAGAAGGAGTCTGAACTGTGAGGAGACATAGTTCGCTCCTGGACCTCATAGGTGTGCTCAGTACAAGGCAGTAATTTATCCAGTTTGTCTCCCTAAGAGGCACCATAAGTTGTGCATTTTGTGGCTTATAACATGGATCCACATGAGAAGGTTCCTCATTTTTCAGTTCTCCGTTAGCTCAATGTCCATGAGAAAACTACTGTGTGCGCTGTTTCCTTTAACACCTCTCGAAATTGCTCCTTAATCTCCTTTTACAATAAAGAGAGAGTAGGCCTCAGGACAGGTGATCGTGACAGTCATCAAGATCGACGACACTACTTTTATGGATATGCTTTATTGTACCATTAACTCCTTTATGCCCTGTTTAAACAGTGTGGCACAAATTCTGAAGACAGATGCCTGTATGGGACCCCCTCACCAGCTGTGTGACTTCGGGCAAAGTTCTGGACCTTTCTGTGCTTCATTTGCTTCCGTTTTAAAGGAGGATAAAGAGCTCCTGCTTTAGGGCGCTGTACTATAGGATGGAACAGAGTCACATTTATAAAACACTTAGAGGAGGGTCTGGAACCTAGGAAGTGCTATCTAGATACATTCTTGTAAATAAATAAGTAAAGAATTCAGAGGCATGAAAAGTGTTGTCTGAAAACAATGAAGGGGCAGAGAGGGCGTACTGGAAACCTGAGCCTTCCTGTCCCTGCCAGCCCATGTCAGACCCAGTAAATTCAAGGTCTCTGTAAGCAGTGTCGACACTGAGACTGAATAAAGATCTATTCACCATCATGATGCAGGCACCACATTGGACCCAGGTGGGGCCTCTGGCTGAACAGCAGCTCTGGTCAGGACACCACACCCTGTGGAGGTGAGGAGTGAAGCCGGTCAGGGAAGCTGAAGGAGGCAGTCTAGCCTCCAGCATCAGAGTGACCAGTCCATTTCCATCCTGCTCATAAATGATCATGAGGGAGTACGGTCATGGGGGAGTACGGTCAGCGGGGGAGTATGGTCATGGGAGAGTAGGGTTGGTCAAAACCACCCAATGGGTGCGTCTGAGAAATTGTGAGTGGTTGTGCTGGGGTCATGAGAACATGGGATGGGGCACCAGGGTTGGGGGCTGTGAAGTCAACAGACCCTGGATCTATGTGTCTGTCTTCAGCAGCCGCAATTCAGATGCACAAGCCTACAACCAATACTGTACTACAGCCTCTCTACCATCTAGTCTCCGTCAGGTCTTCCCTGAGTCACCAGTGACATAATTTGATAAAAATCAGATCCAGGGCCAGCGTTCCCAGAAATTCTGATTGAGAAGAGCATTTGCCTCTTTAATAAACACATTAGTGATTCTGATACTGAGAAGTCAGGGAATATACTTCCAGAAGTCCTGTCTCTTTTTAAAGAGGAATAGTCCTTTATTTTTATTGTGTGAGCATCCTCTAAGAAATTCTTTGCTGGCACAAAAGTCTCTTTTGAAAGGCAAAAAATGAAAAAAATGCTGCCTGAGAGATGAGAATGATGGCATTAAAATGAAAAATGAATTTATCATGTGTAAGAGCTTAAAAAACATAGTCACTTCTTCCTTCTGACCTTTTCAGTCTTTGCATATTATGAAAAATTATAGAGATTGCTTTTAGGATATTAGCAGGAAGTTATTTGTACCTAAAATCTTTAGTTAAAAAATCAGAGTTTTTATTAGTCTATTAGTAACTTCAACACAAAATGAATTCTTTTGCTAAATTTTTGAAATAGAAGCTTAGCGTGTAATGATATAAGCTGGTTTTTATTTTCGTTGCTTCCTCCAACTTCTTACATCCATTAGAGAATCTAGCTGACGTAGAAAAAAAAAATCATTGGTCAAGGAAGAATACCTTGTCAGCTCTGGAAAGAGGAGGTGAAAATACAAGTGAGAATTAAAATGGTGAACATGACGAGCTTTGAAGGTTGCTGTGAATCACTGTTGTGTTTGGTTCTTTGGTTGCTATAAAGTCATCAAGAAGGGAAATTCTTCCAGCAGGGGATTTTATTTTAATTGGGGTAAAACACAAATAACATAAGAACTTACCCCTTAGACCATTCTTTAGTGTATAAGTTTGTGGCATTAAGTACAGTCACATCATTGTACACCTATCACACCGTCTATCTCCAGAACATTCCATCTTCCCAAACTGAACCGTCAAGCCCCTTCAACACTAACTTCCTCCCTCCCTCAGCCCCTGGGACCCACCATTCATCCTCTGTCTCTATGAACTGACTGCTCCCGGCACCTCATGTGAGTGGAATCACACAGTCATTGTCCTTTTGCGTTGGTTTGTTTGCCTTTGCAGAAAGTCCTCACCCAGGTCCTGTAGGACCCATCCACTTTTCCATCTTTTTAAGGCTGAGTAATATTCTTCCGTGTGTGTGACCACATCTTGTTTCTCCGTTCCTTCACCAGCAGACAGTAGGGCTGTGTCCACGTATTGACTGTTGTGAGCACCGCTGCTATAAACACAGGAGTGCAAGTCCTCCAGCAGGGGACATGAACCACGACGAGCGACGATCCTTTCCCATCTCCCCTTCCAAGTGCAGTCTGTGGCTCCAGACTGGCAAGAGACTGCCTGTTGCGTGGGTAACAGTCCTCACGAGGAGCTGAGCAAACGGCTGAACTCAAGAATCACAGACCACCCTCTTCGGAATTTCTCTTGAGGCTGAATTTTCTCAGGCAGTCAGTCCACCAATTTAGAAGTCCTCATGTTTTCTCCCAGAAGGAGACATAGAACAAATCCTGTAGACAGAGATTTTTAAATTTTTTAAAATTCAGTGAGAACCCAGCATTCCAGGAGATTATTTGAAACCCCAGAAAAGAAGGGTGAGATTAATATGACAAAGTAGATGAAGAGGATATGATCACATTATTGCCAGCTTCATTGTTTTACATTAGATGTCGCTCAGTCTCTACAGGTTGCGTTGACTTTGCTTACTGTGTGTAATTGCAGAGAGAGTTTTGTTGGATGTTTAAACTGGAGGCATAGGCTGCCTGTGAGCAGCCTGACAGATTTATGCTCTTGTGGATACCAGAGCTGCCTGTAAGTGCGGACCTGCACCACAGAGGCGGGGCTGACGTCTGAGCACTTGTGGGAATGTCCTCTCCCTCGTGCCAATTAATCTGCAGGTGAACTATCGGGTGAGATTGTAGTATGATCTGCCTCTTGTTTCCCAGCTGTGTGTGAAGGTCATCAGCCTATTCCTTTTGAAGGGTGGTGATCAAAGTTGCAGAACTCTTAGGAGCAGTGGTGGGTGATCAGTCAGAGCAGAACCTCTGCTTGAAAGAATGCTTTTTCCTTCCGGCTCTGACCACCCGTCTCCTCAGGATGCCCTAACATCACCCCTTATTTAAAAATGGACTTTAGCGGCCCTCCCTAAAGTACTCCCTAGGAGGTGGGCTGTTTGGGGACTCAGGTTTTTGGAAAGGTCTTTGAAGATAAGGGGAGGCAGTGCCTTCTCTTTATGCTGTCCCCGTAATTTCATCAGCCTCTGATCCAGGTAGCCATCCCCTGCGCTGTTGGCTGAGACACTGCTGTCTTCACATCCCGCCTCCTCCCGGAGCTGGCCTTGCTAATCTGCCAAGAGGTTAACTGCTTTCTCCCCAGATCATCCCCTTGGCCCTCCAGCCATTCCTCTCCCAGGTTCTGAGCTCATCTAGCTAGCTGAGAGCTCCTGTAATCAGGAACGGAGCGCCTCATTTCCCCAGCTCCGTGGGGCATCGAGAATCCAGACCACTGAAATAAACGCTTTTGAAGCACAAATCTGGACATCACAAGGGATTCTGACTGCAAGACCTTCAGAGTCACATTATATCCTTATGGGATTTGGGCAAAGACTCCAATCTCTCCCCTGAATGTGGACATACCACTGCTGGTGTCTGTCTGGCATTTTTCTTTTCTAAGTCACTGGTATAGAAAACAGAGTAACCCTCTACTTGAGAATGAATGAGACTGAAATTTGGTGGAGTGAAAAAAGGACAAAGGTTTTGCAGTCAGATAGCACCAAGTTCAAATGCAGGAGCTATGGTTTATTAGAAGGCACCACAGGCTATTTATTTAATCTCTCCAAGTCTCGGTTTTCTCATCTGTGAAATGGGGACAGGAACAGGACCTTTGTCATGAGGTTGGCATGAGGAACACAATATCTGTTGTGGGCAAGGAGACTGACACACGAAATGGCTAGCAGTTATTAAATCGGTGAGAGGGAGGAGCACAGATCACGTCCATTCCCACCGAGAACCCTTGATATTCGCTGTCCCTGTGAACTGGTTCCCAGCGTCTGTCTAGCTGCAAACACTTGCGATGCTTTACTGAAAGGTTCTCTGTGTATTGCTATCCACTTGGCTAGAAGAGAGGAAAGCTCAGAAGTGCTCAGAAGTACCCCCTTGGCATATGAGGAGGGATTCTCAAAAGCCTGTTGCCCCATGATGAAGGTGGGGTGACTCTGGGACTCTTTCTGCTGGACATCCCAGTGGGACATCCCATGTGCCCTGCCTGCTTGGCAATGCCTTGATTTCAGTCGCAGCGGCTTTCCTCCCTTCTCTGCCTCACTCCCTCACTCTGCTGATGGGCTTCCTGGCATCATGTCCCACACGAACAGCCAAGCACTCAGACTCCCAAACTAAGATACTGTTCTGACTGACAGATGCTGCCTGGTCTCCCCCTCAGCATCCCATTTCCTTCAGTTAGTTGTTTGGATGGCCTGGAAATAAAAAATGCTGTTTTCACACAGGTACGTAGCTACAAGGGACGACAGTGGATTTTTAAGAGCTTGCTTTGCAATCACAGTACATATTCTTCAGCTAAGCTGTTCCAGAAGCATGAAAGATGGGTAGAAATTGTTTTCAGAATTGAATCATTAGCTCTAATAACAGCTTCCATTCCACAAACATTAGTCAAGCAAGAAGCAGAAGACCCTTTCGAGAGAAGGGAAGCCTGACCCTGACACACGTACACTTCTATCCTGGAGGTGCGGGGTGCAATTGACATGGTGTGTATGTCTGAAGATGCACCTGTGGCCATGCAATGACTGTTTGGAAGTGACAAGGACAGACTCCGGGCAGACAGTGAGTGGTGTTCTCATTTGTGTCTTTGGTGCAAAGAAATGGGCAGAGGCCAGACTTTTTAGAAGGGCCGGCGTGGAGTGCCACATACCTAATCACGGCCCGCTTTCTGAGAAGGTCAGACCTGCCCAGAGAGGGAAGACAGTGTTTTCCCAAAGTTTGCACTAAGTGACTTCATGAGGCTGTACCAACTTACATGATGACAATCTTGAATGTGTCAAGATGTAGTATGCCACCTTGGCAGGTGCATGCTCCTTTGTTGTTTTTTTTTTTTTTTAATGGTTTTTGAAATGGTTAAAATGTATGTCAACCACACTGTTTGACTGGAAGCCCTGACACAGAGTCAGGCTTGAACTCTTGAACTCGCCACATCTGGCTTGTAGACTGCAGAAACACCAGGCTTCCCGCCTTCAAGCTGCAATACCTGCAGCTCTGCTTACCAAGCACCTGCCATGTGTCTCACATGGTCCTCCATCCACACTCACACGCTCATCTCACTGCACGCGTGCCCTGAAGCTCTGCCAGGCGAGTAATTACCGTCATCGCTTCAGAGACTGAAGCAAGAGAACTTAGGTCACTTGCTCACAGTGAAGGAGCAGTAGAACTGCGGTTCAACCCGGGTGTATTCAACCCCAAAGGCTGCCTCAAGACCACACCTCTGAAGGGTCTAAATGTTACATGTGTGTTTCACTCCTAGTACTTTTACTCTTTGTTGTTCCCAATAGCCTAGAAGAGAAAATGCTGCAATGAGGATTTTGAACTCTTGGCATAGGGTATCATCATCATCATCATCATCTTCTTTTTTTGCAAGCATTTTTTCTTTTTAATTCAATTTATTTATTCATCTTGCTTGTTCTCCCTGACCCCAGGACACAAACCCAGGACCGTGGGATGTGTGGGATGTATGCGAATTGCGCCCGACCACTACTCCACCAAGTAGGGTGTCTTCTTTTCTACACAATGCTGGTAGGACTTGGCAAAAATTGACAAAGAATCATATATATCATGTTTCTCATTTAATAAAGTCATTTGAAATGCTGCCATGGAAGTTCAACTTCTCCGCATTTTTTATCTACTGCCAGTAATTCTTTGGAACTTTAAGTGTGAGCAATAAAAACAACAAAAATAACCTGGGAGAAAGAGGCTGGCTTTTACTGAGAGAGCTGCAAGCTACCTGGGTGATTTTTTTTTTATTACCTTGTTTTACAGTCAATCAGTGAACAGCTCAGATGCTCACTGATATCTCCAGAAATAACAACAGAAACTCCTCTCCCAGGACCTGGGTTTGAAACCAAGACCCAAACTGCAGTCCTAGTGGGAGATGCTAAGTGGGGAAACTGAGGATTGGCAAGGCTGAATCATGTGGCCATGGCCTCATAGTGGCAGAGTGGAGATTTGAACCCAGGTCAGGTAGAGTCCTGGGCTGCAAGGCTTTAAGTGATGCACATGGCAGTCTTGGGTCGGGGAGCAGATCGGAAGTGGGTGAGGTAGCTGTGTGGATGAGGTCTGGACCAGTCGGTGGATGGAGTGGGGTCACAGGGCAATTCCAATCCTGGTCAACTTAACAGTGGCAGAGATTTGGTTTCAGGTTTAAATATGTTCCCAGGTGCGGACAAGTAGGGAGGGTAGGATGCACTTGGGCCTCTCCCAAGTGTACAGCTGGGGTCACCCAATAAGCATATAAACCATACCCTCTACTTGCTTTTGACCACCTTCTCTGTATCTCAGGGTTGCTTCTTCCACTACCCTTCAGCCCCATATGAGTGACTGGCAACCACAGGTGGGTTTTCAGACTCTGTTCCAGTCCTACGAGGATGAAGTCGGAGCAGGGAGTCTCTGTGCGGTCCTAAAGCTGAGACGGTGGATTGAGAAAAGTTTAGGGCTCTAGTGTGGGGGACTGAGGTTCACACCAACTTGCACTCCATCAGTCTTATCTCTGACTCCGCTTTCTCATCATTGCTGCTGGGATCAGGGCTTCCGTGTTGCTACGCAGCTTGGTTAGTATTGATCTGTGGATAAGGCCACACTTGCAAGCTGAAAGTTTTTAACACCTGAAACTGGACAGGACCAGGATGCCAGGGCTCCGTAAAAATGACACTCTATATTTATTAATTACAAAGGAAACACATTGGAGAATTACGGTAGTTGCCAGTTTAACCACAGATGAAATTAGCCTGAGATATTGGCCTCCTGTAATGATGCATGACAAGGTGTTCAAACTCAACTATGACATGTTATTGTCCAGAATACTTCACCTCAATCAACTCAAGTCTGTAGACTTAACTCTCATGGGGGGATGGGATAGACAACTAAATTCAAGGACACTAGAAGGAAACAGACAAATCAAGGAATTTTTTTGACAGTCTTGGCATTCTATAAGCAAATGGCTTGGATTTGAATGCCAATGTAATGTGAAAAATGACAGGCCAGGTGAGACACTGAAGCAACATGGCACCCAAATGCAATGTATACTTAACTAAATCCTATATCAACTGTGAAGTACATTTTGGAGATGAGTATAGACAGAAAGTTAAATAGTTTATGAAATGTCATTAATTTTTCTTTGGTGTATTAATGGTATTGTGATGATAGAGGAAGCATCCTTAGGAGACCCATACTGACGTTTTTAGCATGTTGTCATCAACATATGTGCACATGATCAGGAAAGAAATGTAATAACATAGAGACACATGCACATGCACACACACAGATACACACAAACTGACACAGAGAAAAAGAGAGAATACACAAATGTGGCACAGTGCTAATAACTGGTGAATCTAGGTGAGGGGACACAGGGGTTTTCAGTGTGCAGTTCTGTAGATTTAGGATATTTCAAAATTTAAAAGTCATACCTGGATGATCTGGACTCACTCAGGTGATAGAGCAAGTTGATCCCCTATAGGGGGCTTTCTTTTAGTGACCTCTGGATCCACCCACTGCCCATCCCCTCCTCAGGGGCCCCTGCTTTGGAGATGGCTCTTAGTGGTTAAAGGGCCACCTGGATGCTCTACCTTGGTGGGTCCACTGGGATCTTGTCCCGTTATGAGTCTTCTTCAACTCATCAGGACAACACTGAGGAACATCTTCAGATTTGTTTGTATCTCCACTTTTCTTTTACCTTGCGTAGATGAAAGATGCTGTTGGCATTTAGATCTAAGGATGATGGAACTTGAGAGGAAGGGAGAACTGTCACCTCTCTACTTTGACAAAGGTAGGAGGAGGGAAGATAAGGCACATTCTCATTAGCACCCTTGCATGAAGAAGGGGAAAACATCTTGTGAATATCACTTATTACTCAAGTGTCAGAACATCTCATGTCCTGGAAAGTTATGAAACAGACCTGTGAATTGAATAAGGAGGTGAGCTTCGGGTAGAATGGAAAGGGGGCAGCTCTGTTCCTGGCGATATCACTCTTTCCTCCTATTGTCCACTGACAAACAGTGGTCAGTATGTGGATGATGAGAGCGTATGGAGGCAGTGAGTCAGTCTGGAATGGGATTTTATCCTCGACCTGATCACTGACCAGAACTAGTGTCTATGCCACTTGATGTAGTAGTAGTACACTAGCTTAGTCACTAGCTTCTTGTCTGGTGGTGTCGAGCTTCCTTTCCTAACTAAACCCGGTGGCCCCTCTGCCTTCTGTACCCCCCACATTGGCCTCCGTGGTGCTCGGCACATGGTAGCTATCTGGCAAACATGCTGTGAACAATGCAATAGATTTTCAAAATTCAATTGGGTCTCAATGACGAAAAGAATCTCAATGGGTCTTAAACACAAGCAGGAAGGTACTGGTCTATATATCTTGGAAATCCAAGTATCAATAACATCAGGGATAGCTTGCCTCGGGGCCTCCTAAAATGTCCAGATTTTTCCAAATCTGATTTCTGCTCTACTCTATATTAGCTTAATTCTCAGGATCTGCCTGGTGACAGATGTCAGCTCCAGTCCTGCTTCCTCCTAGGTCTATGCTCAAAGAAGAAGAAGAAAAAGGGACCTTTTCAGCTATACATGAAGAAGTTGCATTGCATTTCATCCATGCTAAACTGGATCATGTGTTCATCCTTGAACCAATCACAGTGTTTGGGAGGATATGCTCTCAAACTGAGTCAAATGTGTATCCCTGGGACCAGAGTGAGGTCAGCTTCTCCAAAAGCATAATATCTGAGGATGTAGGGTAGTGGTTGTCTTAATCACCTCAGAGTAACCCTGGTGGCAAGGAAGGGGGTCCTGTCCAGTGATTGTGGAGAAGGCTGATGTGTGAGGGTTGCCCTCAAGAGTGGGGTGAACAACTAGGGTCTGTGCAAAGAGAGCTTGGGGGTATCCAAAGGTGAGAGGACCCCTGTTTCCATGGGAGGATGTTATTGGCTTGTTTGAACAATTCTGTGGGTTGCAAGAGCACTGAAACCCAATGCCTGGGGTAACTGTGCCTGGTCCCCATGATATGAAGGGTCATTTGGCAAGGGAACCTTGCCACAGGAGCTGGGAGGGGAACTTACCGTTAGGCCACTCGAGAACATCCTGGTATTACCAGATGTCAGGGCATTATGTAACGGCAGACCTGAGTTTTCAGATTTATGCCATGTGGTCCCTAGGAGAAAGTTAGGGGCTAGTGACATAAGAAGGGCAAATTGACACTGGATGTAAAGAGCAATGGATGTCCACTGTGTCTGAATCAAGGGACTTCAAGAAGATGGGCACTGGCAACTTGTCATCAGATGCCAGTTCTTTTGTTTGTCTCTACTGATAATCCTTAAACTACTCTAGTCTTAGGGGATTGTGCATAAATATCTACAAAGCTCAATGGAGGAGATTAAGCAAATGTGTGTGAATGACACCAGAAAAAGCCCTAATAATACCTACCCAGGGAATTTTCGGTCATTGCTTTTGGGAAGGCAGCCAGAGTAAAAGACAATGCTTTGAAATGTCAGCCTTTAGGGACACCTTGGATGGACCCACTATCCTATTCCACACTACTTTATGCCTCTTTTATCGTATGTGTGGGGGCCCATTAAGCTGTGTTTTTTGGCGGACTAGGTCAGAGGCTCAGCTGGGCCTGATTCCAAGTCTGATCATGGAAGCAAACCTCTGTTTTCCAATTAAAAAAATTGGAACCACTTTTTAAAGCAACTTAATGCATTTTGAGCACAAGGCTGGACTTGCTGCTGATCAAAGCTTATTAGGAGGGTCACCGGTGATTTGATTTGATAATTAGTAAACAGATTCTTGATTTTTTTTTCCTCTGAAGTTTTCTGAGGATCAGATAAAAATTACATAACTTCTTATCTGAAAAATAAACACATAACCCAAAATTAACAGACACTGTATGACAGTTTCATGTACCCTCTAAAATCCCAAAATTAAACATAATTCATGATTAAAGAACTTAAACTTTGGGAGTCATATTTGGAGAAGTTGGTAACACGTCAGATAGGTAAACTTTATTCCCAGGAAGGAGGCAGTTCTATGTTCCATGTCTGTAATGACTACATCTACTGGGCAACGGTTCTGGAAATCCAGAGTCCTGTGGTCACTAGCAGTGCTGTCTGGGGTCCTAGCTTTATGGTTTCTGTGTATTGGTCCATCACTGCTCTAAACACATCGTCCCTTTGCAATAGACTCTTCTCGAAGACTTTTTTTTTTTCAGAAGGTGGGCTTCAAGATGCAGTCTACTGCTCTAAGTCTATCTACCTACACATCTGCTTACCTACCTACCTACCTACCTATCTGCCTGTGGAACTCAGCAATGTCACCTGCATCATGACAGAAAATAACATGTGTTGTCTGCTTTAAGCTGCTGTAAAATAGGTGGATGGAATGTGAACAAGCACAGTTGCTGGATGGAGTCATGGACGCAACGTTTCTTGAAATCCTTGTTTGGATAAAGGAGGAGAGAAGAGAAGTAAATCAGGCAATGCCGTATGTATCAGGCTCTGTCAGCGCTTGAGGCTCGTTTACTTACGTGTTCATGCGAGATATTTGTAATGAGCACCTCCGCTGTGCCAGGTATTTTTCTAGGGGGCATGGCAATGAACATCAAAGGTCCTATTCTAATGGTGATTACCTTCTTGTGAGATCTGTGCGGTGGGCATTTGAAATTAGCCTTCGCAGTATCCATCACCCTTCCTCTGATGATAGTAACTGACTTTCACTTAAGACGCCACTCCTTTCCAACTCTCAATCCTCTTGGTTTGAAGGATGGATTTATGAGCGAGTTACTCCAATCAGCATAAATTATCAGAGTCCCCAGCCACACTGACTATAAAACCCATGCTGGTCCTGTGTTCCATTCAGCTGCCTCTGCAGTCAATCAATCCCATGTCCATAGAGAGGACATCATCCTGGGATGATGCACTGGACCTGTTACCGGAAGACTTGTCCTTTAGTTCTAGTCTGTGACTGACCATCTAGTGGCCTGCGTGAGCCATGTGACTGCTTGCTCCCCCAGGAAGGGTGGGTGTTATAATAATAACAGCAATATTAATAGTGATAAACCTTTTCCACATGAGCTCATGGTGTGTAGCCAAGGAGGTACTACATGGGAGAGTATGTTTCCATCAGAAAGGTGACATGAAGAATAAGTCCCCATGTTCATACACAGCCTGAAGTATGACTCCACTTGGGGATTTGCACTTTAAAAGGGAATCTTTGAAGAAGGGGAAAAACTTTCATTGCTACACAAATGAAGCCATGGTGGTGTAATGACAGACATCAGTCAGGGTGGTATTTTGATGGTAATGGCCCTGCCTAACTCTCCAGTTAGCCTGGGTGGCCACCTCATCCCCCGGGCTTGCAGGGTGCATCCTGAAGCTGACTCTGTTTCCAGGAGAGCGGCTGTGCCCTGGAGGATCGGCTCATAAAAGGAAATCTTTTTCTGTTAGTTGGTGTATATTTGCAGTGCTCATGAGGCAAGAGGAAGGGTGCAGGGATGAGCAGCCTGGTTTCCCTTGACTGGAGGAGAAACGTAGGCCGGGAGCTGTGCGGGCCTGTCCTCTCTTCTTCTGAAGGTAAAAAGGCAATGGACACATGAAAATAGCAGGGGGAAGACTTCTGACTCTGAAGGCTAAGAACTAAGGGGACAACAATGAAGAGTTGTCCCCAGAGAAAGGGCTATTAGCTCAGCAGTCAGATCAGATTAGGGGCCAGAGAAACAGTTTTACTATTATTACCTAACTGCCTCCTTGCAGGGAATATTTGAATATTTGAACAGCTTCCAAATATTTTCTGGAAGCAACCTTTCAGTTTGGGTCTTTGAGGGACAGTCATGGCATTTTTCTTTTTCTTTCTGGGTTCATCTAAGTGCAGGGCAGGCAGAAGATGTGGACACATTGAGGATTTGGTGATATTTTCTCGGGGACGCCGCCCAGAATTTCCTCCATGTTCTGTGACCTAGTTTTTCCTTTTATTCTTCTTCTTACAACATGGAGCTCTAACTTATACAAAAAGAAATACACAGATTTAAAGGTTATAGAAGAATAAATGCTGAAAATGTATATATACCCTTGTAGTTCACAGCAACTCAGAGAAGTATAGACTATTTTTAGTACCTCAGAATGTTCCCTTTTACCACCCATAGGGATCATCAATGTGCTTGCTATCACTTTAACCCAGGTTTGCCTATTCTAGAAGGTTCCATATGGTGTGATACAGTGTGCTCTCTTTTAGTCTGATTTCTTTTACTCAGAATCATGCTTTTGAGATGTATTCTAACGTTGGCATGTGTCATTAGCTCCTTCATTCTTATTATTGGGTAGCACTGCATTACATGAAGATGCCGCTCTTTATCCTTTCTCCTGTTGCTCCACATTTGGGTTGTTTCCAGCATTTGGTTGTTATGAATAAAGCTTCTGTGGACCTGTGTATAAATCTCTTGGTGTTGGCTAACACAGAACAGGACCCCAAAGAGATGGGTGGAGAAAATGAAAAAAACTGAGTGGACACACAGAGATTGTCAACTGTTGATGATACGGTTGAGGCAATTCAATGGGCAATGATAGCTCAAGTCTTTTCTGCTTCTCGTAAGTTTGTACGATACCGCTTCACTTCTAAGAAAGACTTACATTAGAATATGTTTTTTGTTGATAGAAAAAAATCCAAAGAAAAATTTTCCCTTTTGTAAAAAAGGACTGAAAAGGGAAAATAACTTCTAGCATTTGTTTTGCAGCCGCGGACAGAGCGACCCCGCCAGGAGCTACAATATACCAGTGTGAATGGACCCTCTTCTTCCTGCGTTCAGTCATGAGTTAGTGGGATTTTGGGTTTTATGTTTTATGTGGAATTTATGTGTGTGATTTAAGTAGGTTAGTGTTGGGGTCTAGGAGTGCTCCAAGAATTTTCCCCAGAGGAAAGCCTGGCTGCGTGGGTCTTGCTAGGTCAGGGATGGCCACGCTGGCTGCCTGTGGCCAGGGCATACTCTTTGAGAAGCTAGGCAGCTGTCATTACATGCAAAGGGTAGCTTTTAGAAATGACACTCTAAGAAATTGTGGCATAGTTGTTTTCTCCAAAGGTTGCTTTGATTTTTTTTGGAAATAGCCCAAATGGGTCAATATGGTATCATCATACTGGATCATGCCATTTGAGGATTAAGCAAATAATCCAACAGCAGAGGCACGACTATCGGGTCAACAAAAGTGATTTTCTTGCCATGCCCATCAGCTGTAATATGAACTATGAGAGGTGTTCCCCGAGTGGCACTTAGAAAATGTGCGCGGCCACTGAAGGAGCCGGGGAGCTGCACTCATCTGCGTTTCTCCCTTTACAGTTGTGGTGCTCGTGATGTCTCGACCTGTTTACCTTGTTTCTTGTCACAGAGAGTGTGCCAGCCTGCTGGAAGTTCTGCCCCTTGGCTAGAG
Organism: Solenodon paradoxus; assembly: GCA_004363575.1. Classification (NCBI taxonomy): domain Eukaryota; kingdom Metazoa; phylum Chordata; class Mammalia; order Eulipotyphla; family Solenodontidae; genus Solenodon; species Solenodon paradoxus. The sequence continues at coordinate 32,772 of RJWH01006933.1, read as the reverse complement.
GATGTGTGGCACTCCCTGGGAATCTTAGACACCCCCAGCAAGGCAGCCGAGCTTGGCACCAGGTACTCTGTCTGGATTGAGTATCTGCAGCTCCACTCCCCTGTTGGCGCATTCTCTGCTGGAGGAACCTCTGGAGGGCTCTACCACATGGCTCATGGTCACAGCTGCATGGCTGTGGGAGCCAGCCACCTCCCAACCCATGGGAAGGACTGTCTGCCTGTGGGATTTGGGGCACCCAGGAGGCTGTCTTCAGTTGCTTTCATGGGAAGAAGGCTGTCTGCCCCTCAATAGGACCTACCTCTGAGAGGGAACCAATGGAGTATCCCTATCAGCTCTATAGAATGAATGAGACTATAGCTCTCCCTTGGCAATCGACCTTGTTAAATGGGAAAGGAGATCATTAGGGTAGATGACAGGCTTGCTAGAGGGAGTAGTGAGGGGAGAGTGTGTGCAGCTGAAGACAGCCTCAGGGTGACATCACAGCTTTGTTTCAAGGCAAGCCTGCAAATCTGTATTGGCAGAGGCTGAAGTAGGGCAGCCTCACCAGGGAAGATGCAGAATAGCTCACTGGTAAAAAGAACCTGGGCTTGCACGAGAGCTCACCTTTGCCTCCTCGCACCCTCCCTGTCTTGCATGGAAGGAGGTGTCCTAGTCCTGTTTTTTTTTTTTTTTTTTTGTGCCACATCAAACATTTTCCCTACTCCAAAGTATGAGTCTTCTCCTTGGTTCATCTTTCCCCACTCTGAGCTCAGGGCCTTTGGATGATGCTCCACACCCAGTTTGGGGAGGAAGCATGTGATCTGGGACTTTGATAATCAGTTCAGCATAAATTCCCTGGCCACAGCGATTGATCAGGGCTGGGCAGTGCCAGTGACATTCAGTGACACAAGAGTGCAAGGATCAAGGTAGAGGTCTTCCTGTCAGACTTGACCCTGAGAACATGCAATGCTGGAATTCTTGCAGCCATCTTGCAGCTACCAGGAATGCAAGTCAGAAGCCAGGACAGTGCAGACAGAGCCAGGAGGTGGAAAGAACTGATGGCACTGTTTGGATCCTCAATCTGGCTGTGCCTGGAGCCTGGTCTTTTTCTTAAATAAGTTTGGGTTACTCCATCTGTTGCTTACCACTACTGAAGTTATGACTATGACTTCTGTGCAGCTGGTGGGCAGGGCATGGGGGCTGGTGTGGCAAGACTAACAGTGATACAAGTTACAGGATTGTGTGTGGCAGTTCCGCATAAGGAAGAGCTTGCAATGGCTTGAAGAGCATACAAGCTCCTCAGAGGTGAATTCCTTACCAGTGACGAGGTTTCTGTCATGCATAGGATGACCACTTGGAGGGGGTGCATAAAATATATTCAAGTATCAAATGGGGGGGCTGAAGTGGGAAGCTCTTTACATCTATGTTTCAAAAGCTACCGCGATGAGGTCACATGCCTTCTCAAACTCCCTCTCTAGGTAGCTCAAATAGAAGTCAGAAATGATAAACATAATGGGGCACCAAGATTCATTTTGTGATCTCCCTGTGGGTGGGATGTCTGAACTTAACCTTGGTTTCCTCTGCCAGAGGGATCTGCCCACTCTGTTCCTCAAACCCTTTCTACTTTCTGGCCCCTGCACCTGTGCTCTCGCCCCCCATTTGGAATCACCTCCTTCTCTGCTATCTTGCTTTGACTCATGACAACCAATGCTCCTCCATAAGGCTGTGTCCTCTGGCTGCTTAGGACCAAAGGAATGGCTCTGGCCTCTGAGGGATCAAGTTTTTGGAAACACTCTTTGGACCTATTAATACTGCTTTGCATCGTTCCTTAATGTTTCTTGGTGATCTTTTAGCTTCTTGAGCACAGATATGGATTAGGAATCCTAATCTCTAGCACAAAGCTTTGTCCACTCAGTTGGTGCTCATAGGTGTGCCATGATTTTAATATCATGGGCTGTGAGTCTCCTCTTTTAGAAAACATCCACTGACAGGCTCAGATCTTGGTTATTAGCGTTCACGGGGTTGACTATGGGCTCCTTGCACTATTTTTCCAGTTCATGGGATTGCAGATGTGTCCAGGATGCTGTAGGACCCAAGACATGTGGAAGACAGAACCACACCTCACCTTCTCCTTCCAAGTCCTTCCATCTCCACCCCACCTGATCCCACACAAGCCTGACTGTCATGCACTCTTCCATAAGCAGTGTGACAGTGTCATTGGGGATGACAAATCAGATGCAGCTGGTGCCCACCGGGCTTTGGTGTGGAGTCCCTTCCAATCGGAGTTGGGATTGTTCCTCTCTGCCTGCCTCTCTCTGCCTGGACCCTGAGATGTCTTGGCTCAAGAAGCTTGGATCTGTCACGTGTCCCTTTGGTGGCAGGGTCTGTTTGCCCTTTTCTGATGTCAAAGCCCTCCTTTTAACTACTCTTCCCTTTGTCCAGAACTTCCTTATTCTCAGGAACCGGCTTCTAATCTACTTTTGCTGCTCATAAAATCCAGGAGTGATCTAGGCTCACTGTCATTTGAGTTTTGCACCTTGAATGTCCATTAGGTTTAAACTAGTTAAAGCTGAGTTCATATTCTAAAAGGAGAGCCAAGTCAAGTTCTCTCTGGGCTCTGGCTTGTGTTCATGCCCTCAGGACCCCGTGTGGGTCTGGCCCTTGGCTCTGAACCCTGAGGATGAAGGTCCTGTCAGCACCTGAGGCAGCTCTGCTGCAGATATCATGACTGAATGCGGTGTCAGCGATGAGCGACCCTGATGCCTGCCACTAGCAGGGACTGTGCCTGTCTCTTCTTTTACACCCCATACAGTAGCAGCTCAACGCTGCTGGGGGCGGGAGGTAGGGATCAAGTCCCCAGGGTCCACCTGGTGCTGGTGGCATGGCAAAGAGCCAGACTCGCCTTTGCCCTCTGTGCCAGGGCACTGGAGCCTGGTTGGCACTTCCGAGAGCAAAGCCAAGCCTTGGTGCGATCTCCAAGGAACTTCCTAGAAAAAAAGAATTTCAGGTTGGAAAAGGTGTAGGGAGGCGGATGGGAGGGGAGGGCAGCTTTGCTAGGCAGGAACAGCGAGTGCCAGAGCTGCCCGGAGACAATCCCTGAACTGCTCTTTTACTACAGGCCCACGTGTGTGCAGGTGCCAGGGAGCGAGACCCGAGAGTTAGCATCAGAGACGTAGCGACGAGACCCAGAGGGGCCGCAGGCGAGACCCGGGGAGCGCGCTGCCGGGGCGCAGAGCCCAGGGGCCGCCCACTGTTGGGGGCGCCGGGGAGCGCGCAGGGCAGGCGGCGGCGGGGCTTCCCCGGGCTTCCCCTTCCCGCGCCGCGGGCGCACCGAGCGGGTCCGGGTGCGGAGGCGGCGCCCTGGGCCAGGGAGCCGGGAGTCCCCGAGGGGCACCCCGCTCGGCTCAAGGACGCGGGGCGGGAGCGTCGGGAGCGATCCCCGCGGCGTCCCCGAGACCCCGGGCCCTGGGCGGGAGGTTTGCGCTCTGCCCTCCCCGCCGCCGCCCGCCCCCGCCCCCGCCCCCGCCCGCGGCCTGGAGCGCGCCTCCCGCGCCGCCCCGGGTCTGGCGAGCCGGCGCCGGCCGAGCTGCGGAAACCGCCGAGAGCACCAGCCGCCGCCGCCGCCGCAGGAGCTGCTCCGGCCGCACCATGCGGGAGCTGGCCATCGAGATCGGGGTCCGCGCCCTGCTCTTCGGGGTCTTCGTGTAAGTAGTGGCGCGCCGCGGGAGGGGGCGCACGGACGTGGGGACCCACGGGCCGAGCGTCTCAGCGCCCCAACTTAGTTTGCGCCACCTTGTCCCGCTGGGGCCTGGATTCGAGGTTCCCTTGCACCTGGTGCCTGGAATGTTTCCTAAGCGACCAAGAGACACCTTCCCCGTCGCCTTCCTGGGACCCTGGGCGCGCAGAGAGCTGTGCGCGCTGGGCGGAGACCTGCTCCGGTCGGTCGGGTCGCCAACACCCGGCAGGGAGCGGGCACACTCGTCGGCTCCTCTCGCCGGCTCCGCACCACCGGCTCTGGGATTCGGGGCTGCTACCTTGGACGCGTTTGCACCCCCTCGGGAAGTTTCTCCTGTGTGAGCCCGGTCCGCGGGCTGCAGGCTACTCCTGGGCCATGCCCGTTGTCCCTCCCCCCACGCCGCCGTGCCGGGGCCAGCCTCGGTCTCCCTCCGTGTCCCTGCATTTGGTGCCCGGGGTCCTGGTAACCCACACCTCCGGGTTCCCGAGGAGCTAAGGCATTTGCCGTACTTCTTAGCTGGAAAACTGTTGCTGGGGAGGCCCGGGGGCGGGGGGAGGCTCCGGAGGGAGGTCGGGGGCTGCCGCCGGTTGTGGACTCTATAAGCTCGGAGCTCCGTGCGGGGTCCAGGTCTGCTTAGGGTGCTGGGCGAGGGCCCTTCAGGGAGGCATGACGTGCCCCTTGCTCTGAGCGACTGGTACCTGGAAGGGGCGTTCTCAGGAAGAGGAGGGGGCTCTGTCGCAGCTTTGTTCAGAGACCTCTGAGCCTCAGGGCACCCCGGGGGCCTGCCAGCCTGGGTCCCCCAAACAAGACTGCTGCGTCTCCGCCATTCAGATCCCAGTCCAGAACAAGAGCTCAGTCCCCTGGATCCCTGATCTCTGCCTGCCTAGGCCTCCACACCTGCACCCCGCAACCCCCACAGTAATGCATATGGACACTCTCTCCCCAGTTGTCCAAGACTGTTTTAGGACTCACCTTCAATATTAAAGTTGCCTGAACTTTTTGAATTTGGGTGATGTGTTTTGAACAGCCCATTCAGCTCTTCCAAACAGGAGGCCCTTCTTTGGATTTCTGTCCCGAATCCGGAGTCATTGTGGGCAGGTGGGAGAATGTGAGATGACTTTTGCAGCTTAGCAGGTACCATGAAAGAAATGCTCTTTCTTGTATGCTTTTCTTTTCTAAGGATTAAATTCACCCGGAGTATTTATTCATACCATCTGAGGGACCGTGAGTTCCCCCAGATGCAGGCAAGCACCCCCTCCCAGCTTCTGACAAACACTAGTGTCATTCATGGGGAAGAAGGGAGGAGAACTTTAGTTGGGTGTTGAGGCATTTGGGAAAAGAGAAAACACTTTCCCCTCTTACTCTATTTTGTACCTTTGAAATATACCTTAAATCTAGCGATTGTTGTGATCATATGGAGACAGTTTCCAATTGGCAGATAGGCAAAGCCTCATTGATTATTGTGTGATAGAAATGATAAAATCATGTTCAGTGCACAGAGTTTAACATTTGTTCATGCATGTTTGTGTGACTAATGCTGAAATAAAATGAGGTAGACTCAGGATGTTTTGTTTGAATCCTGGTGGGGACTGTCAGATTAAAAGCATCCAATAATATGTAAATCTTTATATCCTTTTCATATCTTCTTTCAAACATTCCTCCAAATGTGTCTGAGATGTTTACAGATAATAGTGATATGTACAGTGGTTTTGAAAATTTGATAATTATTGTTTTCTGTGCCTTTTGTTTACTCTCAGGATGTTATGTAAAAATCAGACAGGCAGTTTTATATTATTTTCTCCAAGCGTCCCTGTTTTAGTAATTCCTTAATGGGAATTAAGTAATCCCCAAAGGGAAACACTTGGCCATTTATGACATTTGGGGATGATTCCCTGGTATCATATCAAATTGGAAGTATTTATAGGGTGTTTCACCGTGTGGCACTTTTACCTGCAAAGATCAACCTTGATATCTGTATGAGAGGCCCGAGGTGGGAATATTGGGGGTTCCGAAGCTGCTGTCATCAGAGAGTGGTTTCTAGAAGGCCTGCCTTAAGCACATAGATAAGATGACCCTTTGTTTTCCGGGAGAAGTTCTGACTAGATGATAGAGGCTGATTTGGGGTAAAGTTTTGTTCTTTCTTTTACCAGCACTTGTCTGATGGCAAAATTCAGTAGATTGCCCCCACCTTTGCTCATAAAGGTGGGGGGCTCAGCAATAGGACATCACTGATTGCTTTAGAAAGCCCCAGTGGGCAAATGGAGTCAGTTTCTCTGCAGCTGGATCCAACTTAGCTGAGAGAATTCATATGGTTTCGCTTGGTATTCCTACCCTAGTACTTTAGGGGGTAGATCTTACTTCTCACCCTCGTGTACCTCTGGGGGGATGTTACTGGTTCTCTAAGCACATTTGCACTGCATGGGAGCAGGAACCCCATGCCCAGCGCTCACATACTCGGAGACGCAAAGTGAGTGCTAGCAGAATGTATTCTGGACCCATAGGCAGGAGGATGTATGCTCTCCTGTGCTGTCGAAGGAGCCAGTTCCGTGGTGGTAGACCAAGTTTGGTGATTTAGGATTCCAAGAGGGTGCTTCAGGAAACCCCAGTGTTCTCAAAGAGGTGCCCCTACCTTTTAACCTGTCCTGCCTAAGAACCTCAAATCACAGGGAAGAAAGTTACTAATGACTAATGCAAAACAGGACTCGCACAGAAAGTTTAACCTCACAGGAAATAAATAGGTTCGAGAAAATCATTGTTTAGGAAACACCAAAGGAGGAGGGGCAGCTCGGAGGCTTGCCTTTAGTGCTGCTGTGAAGCTTGTGGGCTTCGATACCCACGGCTCCCCCTTGGACTGTGACCGAGCAGGGAGCGGGAGAGGCTCTGTGGGGCTTCCTCTGAGCTCTGCCCGCGAAGACTGCAGCGGCAATTGTGTGCCCATTCTTGGCACGTGCCAGCGCTGGCATTGGGCCTTGTTGAGCAAACAGGTAGAACAGAGTGGCTGATGAGGAGCCCTGCTAGAAAACTCTTTCCACGCTTGCTGCAAGTACAGTAGCATTTACGGAGGGCTGTGCGCTGACGATCACATATGCCGCTTAACCCTTAGGTAAGTGAATCGATGAAGGGGTGTATTGGCATTTCTACTCATGGATGAAGAAACTGATGTCTGCATAGGTGAAGGAAGTGCCCATATCCTGGGGCTAATAAGGTTGTCTGAGAGCTAAGCTCAAGGCTCCAACTGCGTCCTCTGTATTTCCAATCACCTGGTTGTTCTGCTTTAGGAAAAACAGAAGCTGACCTCCATCGGTCAGTGGCTTTCTGGGTGCTTTCCATGTGATGTTTCTTTCTGAAGCCTCCTGTCACCTGAAGTGCTACTCTTCATTCTCCCCACTTTACGAATAAGGGAACCTGGGTTTAGAAAGGTTAAGTGCTTGCCTGAAGACCCTCAGCTAGAAGGAGCTTAAACCAGGATTCAAAATAGGCAGTTGACTCCTGTCCCAAGACTCATTCACTGAGACACCAGCCTTCCAGCCTAGAGCAAACACGACCATATCCTAGAGCGGGTCCCTCAAAGCACTGTTCTTTCCACAGAAGCAAAGGCAGGATCTGGAGCTCTGCATGAGAAGAGAGGTCTGTTCTCAAGTTAGACTCTTAGGATGGTATCTCAAAGGTGGACGTGGCATGTGTGGCTCACAGTCTCGAAGAATGGGATTAGGTACTGTATGAATTTTTGAGGGGTCTTCCTTCAGTCTCCGGAGCCCAGAAGGCAAGATGTGGTGGATCAGTGGGTGGTAAGAGGGTAGATGGTAGAACACATCTTCGGCCACTTTCTTTAGCAGCTGTTGGCCATCCTCTCCACCAGGACATCGGTTAACTTGTAAACCCTTTATTTATGGCATTGCAGCTAGAATGCTGTTAAGAGGATGCCAGTCTGACATGCTGAAGGGAAGTGATCTGCTTGTTTCACTCATGAGCCTGGGATCCCTGCAGTCTTTAGTCTCCTTCGCCCCTCAACCTCAGTCTCTCCTTCCCTACAGCTCTTGGGAGTTCCCTGATGTTAGTATACTCTGAATGCCCAGCTGCATAGGTAATGTGTCTGCCTCTCCGGAGGAGGTCAGTCTATCTTTCTTTAAGCCCTACTTGAAGGATGCCTGTGCCAGGCACTGGGGTGAGAGAAGGCCAGTCAGGGTGAGTGGGCCTTTACCCAGGGCCAGGATGCCCTGGGCCATGCTTTCTTCCCCTGTGCGGTCACCGGTTTGAAAGTTTCCATTCTATTTCATTATTCTTTCAGGTGACAGATGCTTATTGGGATCTTGCTCTTGCAGTGGTGACCCTGTCCTGTCGGTAAATGTGGCTGGTGCAATTCCACACAGACACAGGGAAACTTGGAGCTTTACCTGGCCCAGGTGACTTGCTTAAAGGCACTGGCTGTCCAGCAGGTTTTTGGAAAATCCACAGTAACTAACAGACCTTTCATCCGGACTCTAGGTGGTGATAGTGGTGGTGTTATTTGCACGGAAGTGCTCCATGTTATGGGGAGAGTGGGATTAATTAGCACCTGGAGGGATGTAAAGGGGGGAGAGGTGCCGGGGAGTGGGGACTGCCCAGAGCTGACCGCTCCTCTGAGTCTTGAGCAGAGGGGCAGATGTGGAGGGCCTGGGTCCAAGGACATTCCAGCTGGCTTAGAGGCATGTTTGGGTGGGGCTCAGGTCCCCAGGTGTGGCTTTAGCACAGAGTGTGGCTTCAGCACAGAGTGTGGCTTCGGGAAGGAGGTGGTAAGAGTGGTAGGAACCTGGGAGGAGATTGTGGGTGTCACGGTCCCTGCCAGCAAGTGTGGATGTTCCTTAGAGACATTTACTGGGGAGTCCCTGGGGAGTCAGAAACAAAAAAGCACCAGGATCACATACTTGCCCAATGGTGGACAGCGACAGTCTCGTGGGCACGCAGGATGGGCTTCCTTTAGTGAGTGACTGTGCTCACTGTCTCTCTGCACCTCTGTGCCTCTCTGTGGTCGGGACCCTGCTGTGTTCCTCCTCGCGTGTAGTCAGTCTGCATGCCTGGCTCTGCATGGTCAACTATTGGACTGCGGGACATGGGACTACATTTTAAATTTATTTTTTAGTGTATTTGATTTTATTATACGTTTTTTTAAGATTTAGTCTTCTTAAAAATATTCATTTTATTGCAGGAACTTTGCATCATAACATGTTGGTTTAGGTGTGCATCACTGGAAATCAGCATCTGCATGAGGTGCAGTCAGTTTGGTCTTTGCTTTCTGCCCATGCCCGGTCACTCCGGGCTGGAGCCTGCTCATGGCACTGGATTGTGCTTGATTTCCAACCATCGCTCTTTTTTTCTTTTAATTTTAGTGATTTTTCTACACATTAAAATAACTTCCTATGTATTGGTTCCCCATTTCTTAGATATATTTCAGCATACCCTGCCCTCCACCAAATCACTAAGTGTTCTTCTCCATTGTCCAGTGGGCTCTGCCACCATTTACCCCAGCCCACCCCATTCCCTTTTGGTCACCTCGGTTCTGTTGTACATGCTTCAGGGTTGGTTACGTGTCATCTGTTTCTTTGTTTTGTCTCTTCACATTCTACCTATGAGTGAGCTCATCTGGTGTCTATCTTTCTTCTTTTGACTTGTTTCACTGAGGTTAATCCCCTCTAGTTTTATCCATGTTGATTCAAATGATGGTTTCATCTCTTCTAAGGACTGCGTAGTTTTCCATTGTGTATATGCGCCACATCTTCTTGATCCAGTCACCTGATGGTGGGCACTTAGGCAGCTTCCAGTTCTTAGTGATTGTGAATACCAACCATCACTTTTATAGAAGACTGAGTGTTCTGTGTGGGTCTGAGCCGGGCTTCTTAGAGCTTGACCTGCTCGCCACCTGCTTGTGAATGACCCAGGGCCCAGTTCAGACTTAGCTGAACCATCATTAGCAGGCAGAGCCCCTCACCCAAAGCTGCATTTTCAACAGGTGGCGCTCTGTCCACTGTGTTGGCATTCACTGACATGCCGTCTGTGGTTGTTTGAGACCCAGTGGGGCAGGAGACCTCACAGGAGACCACTCTTCCTGACCCTCTGCCTTTACATGGGGCTGCGTGATGATGTATGGAGCTCTGGCTGATGGGAGGTGAGTGACTGATAGGTGGCACTTCCAGGCTGTCTTCCAGGGGTTTGGGGGGTTCAGAACTCTGTGTGGAGGTGGCAGAACCTCAGGGGCAAACAATAGGCTAGGCGTCCTGGAGAGTCATTCTTCCGAAGAGGACCTTGCAGGACAGAAAGAAATGTCTTGCGTCGGTTGCCATCTGGAGAGGGATGAGCTACCGCAGAACAAGTCTGTTCTAAGCAATACACCTGTAATTATTTTGCTGGCCTTCTAGACAGAGTGGTGATGAGACAAAGTAGTAGAAAGAAAACCTTCAGGCTTTGGAGATAGACAGGGCTGTGTTGGGAGTTTAGATCTGTGACTAACACGTCTGAAATCTCTGAAGCTCAGTTCTTCATGTGGGAAGTGGGGGTAATTCTTAGCTGACTTTTATTGATCAGGTGCTTTAAGTACCTACGATACATATAACAGAAATTAGCACCCTTTCTCCATGCTGTGCATCCCCATTGCATCTGTGTGGTACCCGAGGTTGGCATGGCATGAGTGTAGCAGTCACAGCTGTGGTCTTTGGCATGGGGTGGCCAGAACGGATCCATTTTTGCCGTGTGTGAACCTTCCAACAAAGAATGTACCCAGCTTCCGTCCCTGATTTCCTTTTTGTTTGATGGGAATACTGACAGTATGCATGAATGTAAGCACTGAGTTTTAAACAGGACAGTATTCAGCTCACCGTGGGTGCTCAGGAAACAGTAATATTGTTATTATTCCAGTCCTTTCATTCAGCTGAATCCCTAATGTTTATGAAAGGGAAATGCCTTGGGTAGCTAATGGTATTCTTATGACAAATGATTTACTCTAGGAGTTCTGCAAAATAAGTTGCTTTAAATAGAGCTCAAATGATCCCCTTTAGCCCCCAAAGTGAGGTAGGTTAACTTTCAGAAAGTCCCTGCAATGACTGTACCCCCATGTAGCAGAGCAGGTGGCTCGCTGTCTGATGGATGGGGCTGGGGGCAGTGGTCTCAGGCCGCAGTGTCTCAGAGGTTCACCTAAAATATTGACTGTTTGCAACAGAGACTCTGGGACATTGAATCAAAAGTTTTGGCATCATACCTGCTTAGATAATGTACAAAGAAAATTCAAGTTCCAAGTCTGCTAGAAGCCTGTTCACAGACACCCAGCCTCCCCGACCCCAAGTCTGTTAGGCGGCACCAAGAGTGCCGACACTTCCTCTCCTCCCTGCAGCCATTTCTGCTTGTCATCCATAAATGAAGCACCCTTCTGCTTGAAATATTATTTGCCACTGTAAAATGAGCCGGTTGTACCCAGAGTTCTGAGAACTGGATGCCATTTTCCCTCAGGGAGATAAATACTTGTAACACAACAGAAAAGGAGATCATTAGTTTCCTAACGTGTGGATAAAGTTGTCCCAATTAGTTATAAAGATTATGCTTTTTATGAGCCACACAAGGCTCATTAAAACTCAGTACCTCTCTTTTTCTGTGATAGTGTTTTTAAATATGAAAATTGCCTTAGCAATATTGCTTCTTTAAGAAATATAGTCTTGCTGTTCCATGGATGAATTAGAAATGCTGGTTCACATTGAGGAAGTGAATTCAGACAAGACCATACCTGCCTGTATGTCCTCATCTTTCAACCCAAAGACAGGAAGTTGTAAGGGGCGGTGCGGAGACCGAGGGCTGGACCAGCCGCGAGGAGCCAGGCGGGAATCTGAATCCCAGGGACAACTTCATCAGTCTTCCAGGATGTGACTGTGAAAAATTGTCCTGCCCAGGCAGGGGACTCATTGTTATTCTGTCTTCACCAAAGATAAAGGAGCAAAAAATCAGGCAGGAAGCTGCAGGAACATTTAGGTAGGTTTTCAGAAAGGGAGCAGTCTGCCACTCAATGCCAGACATTTCTTTCTCTTTTGCCAGTGTTTTAAAAAAACCTATTTTTATTAGTTTGAACTCTGTGAAATTGCTGATCTTTGGTCTGACCTACAAAAACGGGCATTTCATTTAGTTCTACCTGAAAATTACATACACACCAAAAAGGGCAGCGCGTCTGGTTGTGCCCTACTGGGAAGAGCCGTCCCCATGCAGCTCCCTCCTGCCACCCCAGGGCTCCTGGCGTCTAAGGCCGGCGTTGAGTTTCTTAGACGGCGCCACGCAGCGCGCTGGCTTGCTTCGCCAGCCCTGTTTCCGAGACCCGGCTGCCGTGTCTGGCTGTGGGACGTTTCATGGCCCGGCACTCCCCCATTCACCCCTTTTACTCCTTATGGATTTCTGAGTTATTTATGGTTTGGGCTCTTAGGTGTAATGCTGGAACTGTTCGTTTGGGGAACACGTTTGTAATTCCCGTTGAGTGTATGCCGAGGAGTCCGCATGCGGGTAATTCATCCGGGGTTTCAGCGAAGGCTGTAGCTCCTCTTGGCTCCGGGGTCCTTCTAGAAGCGATCTGGTCTGTGTGCTGCTTGGCTCTGGGTCTCACGGCCACGCGGGGCTCGGCTCACGGCCTGCGGAGTGACAGGACGGCCCGGAGCTGGGTGCCCGCTCTGCGGGAAGTCGGCAGTGTGGTGCCAGTGGTCATCTCATGGGCTGATTATAAAGACGCGCGCGAGCTTCCTCACCGATGACACGGGGACATCACCTCCAGGGAGGCTGGAGAGATGACGTGAAATATGAGGAGGTGGAGGTGGAGGTGTCACTTAGGAGCGCTGATACCCCATTAATGAGAAGATCCTCTCCTATTCCCACAGGAGCGCTGAGCTTGAACAAGGATTTAGAAAGTTTGGGGGAAGCATTTTGAATAGCTTTTCTTCAGTGGGAAAGGAACGGTCAGTATGTATAAGGGTGGAGGTATCTTTGCTTGACCTGTCTCTCCTCCTTGGTTATAGGTAGGAAGGGAGGGGGCGGAAGGGAAGGAAACAACTCCTCCAACTGGTGCCAGCTTTGCACTTGGGATGATGCCATCTTTGTAGCTCCCATGCCCTTTCCCAGAAAGGTAAGCAGAGTTAGGAATTAGTGCTCTTGAGAGACCCAGAGCTCTTGCTAATCAAGACAAGAAGAGAACTCTTCAGTAGAAAAATGGGCAATCCATAGGAACAGGGAACTAACGAGACATAAATAACCAATGTGACGTTAAGTCTGTGATTTCCGGTGTGCCCCAGTAGAGCAGTGGTTTGGTCCGCTGTCTCCAGCACGCATCCCAAGGACCTGGACTTGCATTCCAGGGGCGTGTGTGTGTTTGTGGGGGTGCTTCTTCCTCTTCTCTCTTCCTGCTTGCCTACCTGCCTTGTTCCTTGCCTGCACCATTTCTTAAAAACAAAAAACTGTGGTTTTGGGCTGGGCATGTTAATATATATATCTGAGGAATGAGGAAACTGCACATATGGGGAACCTACACATAAGAGTTTATTTTAATTTGTAAAACAAAGTTACTGCAATAAAAATTGGAAAAATACCAACAAAAACTGTGATTTCCATAGAAATACAAAATGCACATCTGAAAACAACAAAATAACATTGCATATAGATGAGCATAAGCTTTTTATGTGCTACAATGAAAAGAATATTCAGTCATTAAAGTTATGTAGATAGCTATTTATTGACTTGGGAAGATATCCATAACTGTTGCTGAGTGATAAAAAGCTCACAAATGTGTACATAATCTACTTTAATGTGGCAGTGTAATAGAATCAATTTGTTTCTGTATCTGTAAGGAAAGTAGCTATAAAGATACACAACAGAATCTTAATGAGGGCTATTTCGGGCTGATGGGATTCTATAATATTCGCTTTATCCTTATATAGTATCTGTCATCTAAATTATTTTTAGTAAGCGTTTGTTGCTTTCATACCTAATCAGAAAATCAGTATAGATTTTTCCTGTGATGGGGGCAGGGAGAAGCTAATGAAATATGCTTAGAGCCCTGGATGATTCTTTGGTAATTACTTTAGAAATTTCAGAAGTAGAAAAGTACCTGAACTCAACCTTCCAACATTTTCTATCAACTAAAGTATTTAAAGAAAAATCAGAAATTGAAGATTCAGGCTGTGCAAGATTTTGGTGCAGTTGATGTGATCAGGTGTGTAAATGGACACAGCTGCTCTGAAGAGCAATATTACAATGTGTAAACAGCTATAAAATTATTCCTGCCCCTCGACTTAAATTTCTTAGAAAAATACGTTGAGGCACTAATGTATGAAGTACAACAATCGTCAGGGGTAAAGGTGTTCACTGCTGTTCTGTATAAAGTAAATGTATTTGTCAAACAAAAACAAATTAATGCGCAAATGGTCAACCTCTGAAGAATGTTTTGATAAATTAAGGACACAAAAAGAACATTATGTGATTATTAAAAGGCTCATTTTGAAAATCCTGTAGAAGCGTGGTGAATTTTTATGATGTAATAGTTAAAGAAAAAAGTGCTCTACACAATTATATCTCAAAATTATAGCTATTTGAAATTCATCTGAATCGGGGCAAATATTAAGCAGTGAATGCGGTGGGAACACTGTTTCCCCCTCACTACACATTTTATAAAATACTTGTAAAAATTAAAACAAGACAAAAACTCTGAAATTCCACTCCCTTCACTTTTTTGTGTTGCCACTTTTTAAAATGCACATTTAGCTATAACTTAAAATATTACTGAGAACACATTTTATTTATAGTCATAATATTATTACTTAACATGTCCTGGAGATGTTTCCTCTCTCTGTCGATGTACTTGATTCTGTTGACTGTGTGGTGTTCCTTTCTATTAACCCATTTATGAGTTTTCAGGGTTTTACTTGTTGCTATGACATTGTACTTGTACGAACTTTGTGGCTCACCTGTTTTAAGCTTTGCCATGATAAACTTTCGTAAGTGGTTTTCTAGGTCAATGGCCACATGTGTTTAAAATTCTGATGGACCTTGCCGAATTGCGCGCTTGAAGAGCTCTGCATACTTCCATCCCACCCACAATGCGCAAAGGTGTCTGTTTTTTTCACACCACTGCCAATGTGGATGGTGTTAATGTTTTCTGTTTATCTCACGGGTGAGAAAATAACATTTGCATTTTTCACTTGCATCTTGGCCGTTTCTGTTTCATTAGTGAAATATCTATCATTTCCCTTTATGTTTCTATTGGATCTTTCATTGAGTTTACTGATGGAGGGGTCCTTTATGCCTTAGAGATAGTAATCTTTTCTTTCACATGTTCTTGCAAATACTTTCTCCACGTCTGTGGTCTATCTTTAAGTTTCTCTGTATTTCTATTATTGTGTGCATTTTAATTTTTATGTAGTCAAATCTATCAGTCTTTTCCTTGTGTGTTCAGAGCTTCTGTTCTGTTTAGAAAGTACTTTCTCATCGAATGTGGAATACACATTTTATGTGTTGCTTAACATGCTATACTCACATTATTTAATTATAATTCTTTCATGCATGAGAAACTTTTTTTTGATTTATGGAGAGAGGCAAAAGATTTAACATTTTTTTCTTGCACATGGCTTGCCCTTGATTTCTCAGGGGCATTATTAGATACAAATGTCCATATGACCACGAGATTACAAGTGAATTATATTCTTATTATATATTTGCCTGATCATGGCTCAAAATAACCTTTTAGTTATTATAGTTTTATAGTATATTTATATATCTGAGGAGAAATGACCCCTTCTCCCTGGGAAGGAGTATGACATGTGGTTAAGTCTGTAGGCTCCAGGCCAAGATGCCTGGGTTTGAACCACACATCTGCTATTTACTCCTTCTCTGAACTTGGGCAGAATTTTATCTCTCTGATTTTTAGTTCCCTATTCTTAAGTATGGGGATAATGATAGTGCTAAACCAGTTTCATTGTCTTCAGATCAGAGACTGCAGTTTGTGTGATTTCTATGTTTTATAATTTGTTATGCTTTTTTCTATGGCCACATGCATAGAGATTTTTTTTTTTTTTTTTTTTTGATAAATTTACATAGCCTGAATATAATGAATAGTTTGGTGGGTACAAAGCTCTAAATATATTAAAGCATGTTAGCTATGCTTTCAAATCTTCTATATTCTCACCATTTTTATTCTTTTTAATATGAAAATATGCTATCTCTGTCAAACCAGGGTAATTAAAACATTCACTTTTTGGGGGGGTAACTAATATTTTTTGTCTTATTGCTGCCAGCTTATTCCTGTTTTTCGTAGTGCTTCATTTTTATGTTTTTCTTCTCTTGCCTTGCATTTAGCTGGATGGCTCAAACTTGCTACCCTCCTTTTTTATCTTTAGTAATATAGGAATATAGAAATAAAAATTCCTGTGTCTCCACTTCTAGTTAGCAGTTTTAATATTTTTTGATGTTGTTAAAGAGAAAGGAAGGAAAAGGAGAAAGAAGCATTTTCGAGGAAAGAAGAAGGGGAGAGGAGAAAGAAACATCTTTATTTAGTTGTTTGCTCTGGTTTGTCACCCCAGCCCTGGGTCTCTAATCCAGGTGCTCGTGCTTGTGTGGTCCCCACTCCAGGGTCTCAGCTGCCTAAGTAACAAAGGCGACCAGTGTTTTTAAATGTTACCTCCCTCTGGTTCATTGAACCTTTTATCATAATGAAGTTTCCATCTTGGTGTTACTATTCCTTATCTTAAAGTTTATTTTCTCTAATATAGTATATTGTTTTTATCTAAACTAACTTTGTATATTGTTTGTATCATTTAGCTGTCTCTGTTAATTTTATTCAAACTGGCCAGTTTCTGCCATTTCATTGGAATGGTTAAGCCATTCACAGCTAATGGACTGCTGATGTGGTTGAGTCTGACATTATCACCTTGCTTTCTGCTTGCTGTTTGCCTGGTCTGTTCTTTGTTCCCCTTCCTTTTGACTTACCACATATTGAATAGCATTCATTTTCCTCTCTTTCATTGTATTTTTAGCTCTACTTCTTAAAATGCTTTATCATTTCTCTATAGATTACAATATGCTTTTTTACTTGTCTCCATTAAGTCACTATCACACTAGTTCACACACAGCGTAAGCGTACTTTGACAGTACATATCTCTCCTCATGCCCCTGGCATATTGGCATAGGTTTTACTTTATGGATAAGTCCCACAGAATATTTAAATTATTTTTACCTTAAACAGTATACTTTCATCCAAATTAAATTTTAAAATACTTTTTCCAGTGTTCTTTATTACTTCTTTTAGAGTTGATTTTCCATTTGAGATTCTCTCCTTGCAGCCTGAAGCTTTTTCTTACAGTGCAAGTTTGCTAGAAGTGATTTTTTCAGGCTTTCATTTGATGAGATTTCTCTTTTTTTGGTGCTTGCTTTTGAAAGCTAGTTTTGATAGATATAGAATTCTAGGTTGATGGTTTTCTTTCACCACTTGGAGATAGCTTTGGATTCCATTATGTCTGAAGTTTTAGTTCTGTTCTTGTATGCATAATGGACTGCTGGGTTGTCTTAATGCTTGCAATCTTGAGTGTAGACCTAGACGATGTTGATGTAAGTCTGTTTTGGTTTTGCCTTTGATACTAGTGTGTACCCTTTAGTCTTCAGATGTATTTTTTTCCTCCTACTATTTGGCACTTCTGAGGTTTCAGAAGTCTCCTGAAGGAGAAATTTCTTAGTGTTGGAGAATTGCTGAAGCCTCTGCTTCACTTTTTAAACTGTGACTGTTTCGTTCATTTGGGGCACTCGGGGTCCGTCCTGCACATTGTAATACTGGAATTAGCCAAGGAATTGAAGGAACTCTGTACACAGAATTTTCACTTTCACCTCTCTGGCTATACTCCTTTCTGGAAGGTTTCTTCTTTGTTTTATTATCCATTATTAATTCCCATCTGCTTTATCTTTTGCATAGTATTTTCATGTTCTATTTTGCTGATTTGTACCCCAGGAGGCTCTTGAACCTGGCTGTCAATTCATTTATGTCTTAATTCTTTTCAGTGAAAAGAAGAAAGAGAGGCAAAATGGGTTCAATCAGCTATCTTGACTGGATGTCTCTTTAAAAAGATTTTTCAAAAATTTCTTTGATATATTTATATATATATAATTCTATTTTAAAATTACATCAGTTCTTACTTTCACTTATGAACATTTTTTATGGTTTTCTTTATTCAAGCTCCTGTTTTTGGCCTGTCTGAAGTCCTACCTATTTTCTAAGGCTTGGCCCAGAATTTACTTCTCTGTAAAATCTTATCTAAAACATCTCAGTCCTAAATATAGTATATAATACCCATGACAGAATTATATAGATGCCCTCATTTATCTTTATTTTAAATGATGAAAATATTTAGGTACTGGATGGATTGTGCTTCAATTTATTATGAACCAATGAAAAGATCTTCAGTCATCAGTGACAACATATTAAATTAATCTTCTAAAATGTGCCTTTATTTATGAAAAACCCTTTAAAACAGAGATGCTTTGCCTTGATTTTTCCTGACACAAAAAATCCTTTAACTCTTTGCTAATAGTAACAAACCGGGTTTGTTTAGCTCTAGGGGTGATGGTGCTGATGATAGTGATGTCACTGATCATAATAATTAATATTTATTGAGCACTTTTCTATGCCTGGTGGTGTGCTAAGGCAAGTTACTCCTTAAATCTTCAAGCAATCCTATGAAGTAGGAATTTTATAATTCTTCCTATTTTTGGATGAGAAATCCAAGGCTTAGAGAGGTTAAAGAACTCATCGAGTGCCCTACTGTTAATAAGAGAGATGAAAGTGTTTTCAGCAGCAAATTCAAATTGAGTGTTTTATGTGTTGGGACGATGTATGGCAGATTCGGGTGGGGAGGGGCGGAGAAGGGACTGGTATTGGGGTTTTCTATAGTGAAATGACCCTGACAACCTCAGTGAAGTCATGGACTTGAAGGGGATCGACACACGCCTGCAAATGGAACATTGACATTTTATCAGGGCTGGAGTGATTACATTATTCCCAGAGTCAGACCTGGGAGAGGCTCTAGGCATTTTCTCATTCTTGTCTCTGCCCTTGCTTTGTTTTCCGGAAGCCTGGTTGATACCCTCCTGATGCTCAGACTTAGAGCTGAGCCCAGAGCCTTGTCTCAGCCTCTGGACTCTGGGCCCTACAAGCTCACTGCCGCCCATGACCTCTATTCCAGAGAAGGCTTTGGTCCTGCGTCTTTGGGCCTGTCCTTTCTCCATTCTGTTGTGCACATTTGAATGCAGCTGTGTTTCTGCACAGCCTGCTGGGGCAGCTGGTTGGAAGAGCTGCTTTTTAACAAAACAAACTCTTGCTCTAAAGGAAGTCCTCTGACCAACATCTCTGTTTTCCCCACAATTTCCAGTTTGAAGATGAACCTGTTCTGAAGAGCTACCATACAGCGTGGGGACTATGTTAACAATACTGGCTCATGTCCTTGAAAGTTGCCAAGAGTAGACCTCAGATGTTCCCATCATAATAAAGCTGTGCAAGGTGGTGGAGGTGTTAGTTACCATTATAGTAGCAATTATTTTGCAAAGCACAAATGTATCAAACCAACACTACCTATCTTAAATAGATGCAGTGCTATATGTCAACTGTGTATCAATAAAGCTGGAAGAAAAGGGAAGTCTGATAGCTTCCTAGTGTATACTCACCCTCTGTCTGAGGGAGACATGTCTACAGGTTCAGAGCAGCACCGGGTACGAGCCCCATCTCCAGGAGGTACTTTCACCTCCTCACGGTCAGCCTGCCCTGAGGATTCCTCTGGACCTTGTTCTAAGTATCAAGAAAAAAGATAAGACAAAGGATAAGACATGACACTTAGGGGTCAATGTTTTGGAGGTGTTTTCTCCACAAAGACCCGCTGTAAAACGGAAGGGTATCCCACGTCAGACCAAGAATATCTGCACTTTGGGAAGAATATCTGTGGATGGTGACCCCTCTCTTCTTAGGTCCACTTCTCTTGTCCTGGATCAGACATAGATGACATATGAGGCCAGAGAGTCTGCTGCCTCATGGAGCATGGTGTCACGTCGCCTCCATTCTGTCATCCCACGACCTGCGATGTGCACTGACCATGTCCCATGTTGCCAGGAATAGTTTAGGGCTCTGGGAACACAGAAATGCATGATGCCACACGCCGGGTCACCTTGCAGGAGGACGGCAGGACCTTGGGACACTGGGACGCAGCCAGGCTGATACTCTGGCATGGGGGAGCTGCCAGTGCAAGAGGACTGGCCCGAGTTATGTGGAGTGGGGGCTTGGGTGGAAAGAACTATTCAGAGATGGGCGGAAACGGAGGGACCTCAGGGAGTAGCTTTGCCTGTGGCCCCCTGTGCCCTCCTGTCTGTAGACACTGCCCCTGGCTCTTTAGCCCCAAGCCTGCCCTTAGAACTATTTTTCCAGGAGTAATTGCAGCTGATTTCACTTTGTTTTTTTGAGTTCTTAGTCAATGCCAGGTGAGGTTCTTATGCTTTGTTCTTAGGCAGTTAGCGCATGGAATCTTCGAATCCTTCCCGTATCACTGTAGAGGCTAGAGATAGAGGCTGTTACTTTTCTCTCTTTACTGATGGGGAAACTGAAGTGCAGGGTGGGATGGGGAAGATGTGGTCATTTGCCAAGAGGTGGCAGAGATGGAGTTGGTGTCCAGGCCTGCCTGGCTCTGAAGCCTCTCTGTTTCTGTTGCTCTGTTGCTGCCTGCAGTTGGGTGGGGAGATATCTTTACCCCGAGTCACCCGCACACTGGCCTCCTGCCTGCTGTGCCTGGCATGGATCTTGGCCATAACAAACCCAAAGTTGGTGGTGGTCAAAGTACTGAGGATCCTGGGCCTGGCATCAGAAGTTGCCTTTGCATCCACTTGGGTGACTTTAACCTGTCCTTCCTCAGTTTACTCATCTGAAAAGTGGGAATTAAAAACAGTGCTTACTGGAACCTGTGTGGATAAATGCTGGTGGGTGGTGCCCAACATGGGGGGCTCCCATGAGTGTAAGCTGTTGTCATTGTATTCGTCCGGTGTTCATTTAGAAACTTCTCTATGCTTCTTCTTACCCTGTCTCCAGAGCAAATTGTCATTTTTCTGTGCCCTTCTCCTAATGAACCTCTTGTCTCCCTGACCTTGTCTTACCTGTAAGAACTATGAGTTTTTAAGAATTGTCTGTCTTATTTCACCCTAATCATTGTTTCTTTCTGGAACAAGTGAGCCTGTCTCTGGATGTCAGCAGGCATTGTTGGAAAACAGTGCCTTAGCACACCCCAAATAAACGCATCAAGAACCCAGCATGAAGCTTGATTAATTATCCGTGTATTTTATGTCTAAGGTCTACACTGGGGTTCTCTTTTTCTCTCAAGAATGGGAGCCAATGCTTTGAATTCATCCGAGAGAATGGTTTTTTTTTTGTTGTTTGTTTGTTTTTGTTTTTTTTAATCTTCCTGCTGCTGTGTCAGCATTTAGAATGACTGCCTGAGGGTTTCTTCTTCCTTCTCTGAGAATCTAAAGGTATGTTGAATAATTTTTAGATTAAATTTAATTATTTCAGGTTTGGAAAAGAAAAAAGAACTTGGTGAAGGTTGTGCTTCAGAAAGAAATATTCCATTTGTCAGTTTTTGTTGTGGTTGGTTGTTTCTGAGGCATTTTGAAGTCATTCTGTTTTAGGGGTTTTTTTTTTTTTTTTTTTTTGCTGGCTCTGCTAGAAATCATGAGCCTTCGTCCACAACAGGAAATCAGGAAGCAGGACTGATCTCCCAATAACCTGAGTCTGGCCCTAAGTACAAATCAACTTCAGCTGTCAGTCCAGATATAGTTTCTCTGCCCTGCCCACTGCAGAGAAGGGCCTCGGCTATTTTTCCCCCCGCCGGCTGTGCCTGTCTCTCTGCAGAGGTGCCCCACACAGAGGAGATGCTCAGGATCTATTGAGGAACCTGTTACCAAGAGAGCTCCTGAGGAGACTGGAACCTTACTCCAGGTTCTTACACCCCACACGTAAAACTAGCACGCAAAACACAGCAGCGCACAAAGGGTTAAGTGGGAGCACGCCTGCCTGTGAGAAGCGGGTTGGGTTCAAGTGAACACCAATGCCTCTTCTAGTTGAGGTGTGCTTATTTATGAGGGCTTCCCCCATGGATCCTCCTTTTCTTTGCTTCAGGGGCATTTCTGGGTGGAGATTTCCAGAAAAAAAAAAGACGTCTTTTCCAGGAACAGGTGTTCCCTCAAATTTGTGTGCTCACTACCCATAATTCAGTCTGTTGTATGAGCTTAATGTGTGAGTCCATAAACAATTTTATGTTAAGTTTATTAAAATGAGGTAGAGTTTGCTCAGCCTGGTTTGTGTGCCTGCACAGGCAATTGATTTGGACTGACTTGCCTGGGCAGACTTCTTAACTCTAATTTTGACCATAAGGCAACTGCAGGCATGTATGTGCTGCTCTCCCAGGTTAATCTGACCCTTGCAGGGTCTTGTCTTCAGAGGTATTTCCCCCTTCTCCGTTCCAACCCCCACTAAGCTAACCCACCTACCAAGGTGACCTCAGTAGACACTCCCACCCCTGGAGGGAGGGCCTCTTCAGCTGGGATCTCCTGGTTCTGCCTCCAGAAGAGATCAAGACTGTCCTTCAAATGAACAGAACTCAGAGGGAAGGATGAGGGTGGGTGACTCATGCAAAGAAAGCATTTCTTCCCCGGGAAGAAATGTGGTGAGGAGGAGGCCAGAACTGCCTCCAGATACCCTATGGGTTTCTCTCTGACAGCTCCCTGGGAGGGGTGGCTCCTGCCCTGCCCTTTGGGATCTCCCATTTGGAGGCTGTGCAGGGTAGGACTAAGAGAGGTAGCTAAGATGACAGCGGGTTAGTTGTGGGCATGTTTGTGTTTGCTTTAATGTCAAGATGCACCATGGTTTGCCAGGTCTCCATGCCTGAAGTGACTGATGCCCACAACTGACTGTCGCCACCAACTTTCTCATGAGGGGATCTTGTAGAGTTCAGCTCATTTCCCCAGGTGCAGACCCCACGCTCAGTTACTTGGTCATCCTGGGAGTGAGCTGTTGGGTGAGGTCGAATTCCTTCATACTGAAGCTTGTCTCTTGCAGAACCACAGCTTTAAGCTATCTTGGCTAGAATTCTTTCCTTTCATTTTATAAGGGATTTTTTTAAATTATGAAACACATACAGATGCGATGCAGGAAACTTTTACAGTGCCGAGAGGAAAACAAATGAAAGAAAATGAGATTATTTATGATCCTACTGCCCAGAGAAACCCACAGTTAACATTTTGGTTTGTATTCTTTTAGTTTTTTTTCCCCTTTGCCATAATATATAATACTTTTTCTACATGCAAGTTATGCTTCATCTGAAATAAAATTTTGTAGCCTGCCTTTTTCACTTGGCATTATGCCCTCAACATCTTCTTTTACCAACAAATATCCTTCCTCAACTTGCTTTTTAAAACTGTGAAGGGTGGTGAAATATACCGCCCCCCAAATATGCGACTTTGGCATAAGGATTATTTGCAGCTGAGGACAGTCAAGAGGAGGCAGATGCAGGGAAGGTTCTCTGCCCATCCCCTTTTTGCCTAAAGGTGGAGCTTAAAATTTCAAGGGCATCCTTCCTCTCCTTTCCACCAGGAAGGATAGAGATTGGTCCCTGGAGACAACTTTAGATCTCATCAGCCTGGAGCTAGCACCAGAGGGATCTATATTACAAACTTTGCAACTAGACTCCATATACTTTTAGTTCCCTCTGATATATTGATCTTCCAACAGTATGTCCCCTTTGGAAGTCTAAAACTAAAACAAAGTAACAATGCCCTAGCTTAACTGCAAAACGTTCCTGGTGCCTGGCTGGCGGAGCTGGTTGTGCAAATGGAGACCTCAGACAATGGAAAAATGTTAAAAATGTCACGTATGTGGGAACTTGGGAAACCCTGGTTACTCCTGCCAAAAAATATTAACTGTTTTTGTTTTGTGTCTGTAACCAAATACCCGGGAGCTACATGCCTATATAAACCCTGAGCTATGTATGATGTGGGTGGTGCTTCTCCCTGGTACAGCCGTTGGCTAATAAACTCCTCTTACGTTCTCCTGATCTCGTTGGTTACTTTGAAACAAAACAGGCTTTGTTTTTCTGTCATTTCTCCACAAATGATTGATCTTTATTGAGGATGTTATGTAAGCTGGAGTTCTAAGTCACCACTTTGAGTTACTCATTTTTCCCTGGTGTTTTCTATGTACAGATGAGGCAACATGTTAGTAAATGTGTTTCTCATGTTAATCTGTCCTCTGTTATAAAGGTCCTGTCAGTAATTCAGAAAGGTAGAGGGAAAATTATTTTTTATCCCTTACAGATACTACACAGTCCATTAAATCAAGGCAAATAATATAATTAATCCACTAGTGTAGGATATTAGTAGCTGTCTCTGGTTTTCAGTTGACATAGAAAACATCATGGCTCATGTTTAGCTGTGTACATTTCTGATTATATTTTTAGGCTTCATTTCTAAATGAGGAATTTTGTGGGGTAAGTACTTTCCCCCTACTTTTGCCAAATTATTCTCTAGAAAGACTGTGCCAATTTACATCCTCTTCATGGTGCTTATTTGCCTGACTCCTGTCGTCATTCCTGTCCATCTGTCCCTTGCTGGAGAAATCTGCCCTGAACATCCTGTTAACTGTCCCATGCCCTCCCTTATCACATGATCTTACTACTATATCATACCATTTCATGATTTGGGGGTAACATTTATTTTAATCTGAAATGATGTTTGAAAGGTTTTTTCTGAGCTTCACGAGGAAAGAAAGTCAATTAGACAAAAAGTCGAATAGCCAGGGCTTTATTGGGGTTTGCGCACCTGGGCGAGGTTCTCCGGTCCGCAGAACGAGGGCCGGGGAAGTCGCCCCCAACAAAGGGAAGCGCGCTCTTTAAGCAAAAGAATTTCGCGGGCTTCATACGTGGCGATTGGGGATTGGTCCTGTGATTCCAGGTGTGGTTTCGTCAGCTTCCTTTTTCCCCCGGGTATGGCCGCCATTTTGTCCTTCTGGGCCGCCATTTTGTCCTTCTGGGCCAGCCTAACAATGTTGTCTAATATTTATTGGCATTCCTGATTATTGTATTTCTCTTCTCAGCTGGTTGTAAATTCTGAAACAGAGACCCGGCCTGTCAGGCAGTGCCTTTCCACCATTCATCATTTCCACCACACCTGCACATCTTGGTCCGCAGGACAAGTTTGCTGAATGAATAGATGTTTACCCACACTCTCAATGATACTCATATGATGCATGTAAAAAAAGTTGTTAGCTTTACTCAGAAACAAAGGATGCCCAACATAATTTAACCTATTGCTGGTGGCCAGTGATCCTCAGGTGGTCCTGTGATTCCTTTGGTCTACTAAGGTGGAAGGCCCCTTTCCCATGCACTATCTAGGGGTTTTTAATTAATGTGATTGGTTTCTTAGAGTTCAGTCTTCCTCTGCCCCCCATTCTTGACTGTCTCTAGATCCTCTCTATCTAAAGCAAGTAACATTTCAGCTTCTGATCTGCATCTGCTCATCTGCCAAGGTGAATAGTCAACTTGCTAAATTGTGCATAATAAGAGTGTGAAAAGGTTTAGCCTGAGGGTATGAATAGTTCTTCTGTGTTTAAGTGCTTGAGTATTTTGCATGCCCAGGGGGGTTTTAATTGCTGGTTGTTTCTTATAGAGGGAAGGTTTTGATAGTTGATCTACATGAATGACTATTTCCATGACTGTTACCACGTTTGTCCTCCTCCCCCAGTACAGCAGGAGGATGTCTTTGGGGCTGACATATGGTTGGAGGTTGGACAGGTGTGTGCAGAGGCTGCTGGCATCGGGCTGTGCCTGGGGCTCTGTGGGGTGCTGTCATGGTCATGGCTCAGAACTCTGAACCTGACCTCTTCTGTTCAAGGTTTTTGTCAGCAGCTTGAATAAAGATATAGAAAGAAGGGTTATGAAATTAGCGAATGACACAAAACCAAGATTGAAGGCTAATATGGAGGATAATAGAATCAAGATTCATAAGAATCTTGAAAAGAAAGATGGTCTGACACTAACAAGGTAAGCCCTAACAGGATTACGTGGGAAGGCCTGTGGCCCACTTGCACAGAGGCAGCAGTGGCCACCAGTGATGGGAGGGCGGGGCTGGCTGAAGGAAGTTTATGACAAAAGACCAGGTAAGGCTGGGGCCTTCAGAGATGCTGTTTTTTTTTTTTTTTTAAGATTAATTGTACTTTGCTACTGACAGCAATATGTTCTCCAGAACTCAAGGATGGGAAACCATCTCACAGCACTTCATGAAGAACTTTTCCAACTCTGTCTCCCACTCCCTCTCACAACTCACAGTTTGCAGGCCTCAGCTGGGCTCTTACTTTCTCTGGGAGCTTTCCCTGAGGCTGCAGGGTGCAGTGAGCTTTACTGTCCTAAGTGTCCCCACAGGACAGTGATCACCAAACTGTGTGATTGTTGTCTAATTGTCTGTCTTCTCCTTTGGACCAATGACACCTGAATGGCCAGGGTCCATGTCTGTCTTGTTAGATGCTCTGCCCTGAGTAGGAACACAGTGACCAGCATACAACTGATGCCCAGTGGACACCCTGCTTGGTGGGTTGTCCATTTTCAGAGCACGGGGTGGGTATGTAGGCCCCACACTGTTGGATTTTGTATCCTGTCACCACCAGGTAGTGACAGGTTTACAGACCTTGTCCTGTGGGGAACAGGGGATGGCATCGTGGGCACTTAACCAGGTTGTGCACAGGCAGGTGCCACAAAAGCTGGTGGGTGTGGACTTTGTGGGGGGGTTTCAGGGGGAGAACAGGGGACATCAGGGAGAGAGGATCTGTCCAACCACATACAGCTGGTGGCTTCATGGGAGCCCCCCATTAACGGAAAATACTGAGTTGCAGAGAGGAATTTTGAACTGGAAATGAAATGCAGAAAGCTAAAGATAGTAGCATCCTTCCCTCCACTCTCCGTGGCTCCAGGCACTCGGTCTGGCTGAGCGTTGGAGGCATTTCATCTCCACCGGGCAAGTGAAGATACTGACTTTGTTTCAAGCCAACTCACTAGTAAGTAGTTGATAACTCAAGTGTGTCCCCCTCAAAGGGCCGCAGATGCTGTCATTCCCCTGTCTTGGGGATTAGCGACCCCTCCTCCAGGATTATTAAGGGTGGTGGCTGTGGATGTGCCTGCCTTGGAGAGGCCTTTCTGCCTCCTCCGTCAGTGTTTCCTGGTGGCAGCTGACCCTTTACTGCTTCGGTGTGTGACCCATTCTGGTCTGACAGCCCGACCCCTGGGATGGCCAGTGACCCAGTTCCCTGCCTGGTTAACACAAAGACTTGGTCTTCTGTGGACACCCAGCCCTATGGAGTTGGCATGGGGGCTGGGGAGGCTTCTCTGCAGACTGAGTGAGGAGGGTACCCTTGACCTGAGCCCTCGGTTTCTCTGATCTGTCACAAGAAAGAATTCCAGGAGAGTCAGCAATGGGTGCGGGAATGGAAATTTTTTATTAGAAAAGGAAAGCACACTTCTGGGGTGAGTACAGGTTACTCCAGAAGGAGTCTCTCTGGGCAATGTTGAGGTAACCTTGATAAAGGACTGAGTTGATGACTTGCTCATTAGAACAGAAAGGGCAGGTGGGATTTCTTGGGATTCTTCTGGGAAAGGAAGGAGACCTCTCTGTCCCTGATTATCCCACTTTTTTCCTTCCTAATATGCGGTCTCTGGATGAAAATGGTGCCAGCTGCATGATGGGTAAAGGGGCTTGGTTCTGGTCATTTCTGGGATAGTAATCATATTGGCAATATTATAATGATACTACCATAATTAGATTAGAGGTCAGTTTTAGGTCACGTTTGGCTAATTTGTGACATTAGTTTGTCCCTCAGCTAGCCTCAGTCAATTTCTTAATAAACGGTTAGGTGACCAGAGCCTCATTCTTCTGTCTGCTTGTGATTTATGTTTTCCTGCCTGAGTAACCTGCTTCAGAGTGATGGGAAGACCGCACAGACTGGAAGTCAGAAGCCCTGGGTTGTGGGCCACTGGTCCAGTCACTTCACCTCTCAGAACCTCAGCTGTGAAATATGGAATTAGTCTCCAGTTCTGTAAAGTCCATGACACCAGGATCCCACTTGACCAAAGGTGTCTCCTATTCTGTCCACTTCTAGGTTCTCAGCTGTGTTGCTTGTGGTTGAGGAGTGGAGTGTTCCCGGCCTAACAGTCAGGTGTCAGAGTGGAGAGAGAACCACATCATCAAACTCTCCTGGTCTCATCCACCCGCCTCTCTGCTGTCTGCCTTCCAGCCTCTGCTTGACTGGCCAGTTGTATGGTGGTGGTGGGGGGTGGGGGTGGCGTGTGTGTGTGTGTGTGTGTGTGTGTGTTTCAAGTATAATTCATTTTCTGTAAATCTTTTCTGTAACCAGAAAGAAATGAGATTTCATATCACTTATTAGAGGGGATATTAGTACACATTTGAGTGAAGTTATAGAGAGGGGTTGTTCTACCCCTCAGCCAGGTCTCTGGGACACTTGCTAGTCCTCAGACCTGACCTAGGGGTCAAGCAGTGAGCAGACACGTAAAGTCCTTATCCTCATGGAGCCTAGGTTCTCTTCCAGTCAGAAGGATTGTAAATAAGTTAGACGGCAGCAAACAATAGGATGAAAACATGAGGTGAGGAGGAGGGGAGCTGCATTGGGCTGGGCTATTGCTATTTTAAATAGAAATGTTCAAGAAAAGCTGGTTGGCAAGATGCCATGTGAGCAGAGACCTGAGGGAAGTGAGGGCCCCGCTGTGCAGGAGTCTCAGGAAGAAAATTCCAGGTGGAGGGGAGGGAAGAACAAGGACAAAAATTCCTGTCCTGGGAGCATGCGTGGAAGGCCAGGTGCCTTGGCGAGGCTGGAGTGACAGGAATGGAGAGAATAATGAGGAAAATGGCGACATGAATCCACTGGGTGGTAGAGGGGGCTCGGGGCCAGCTCCTGTGCTCGCTGTGCAGAGACTGTGATCCCCCACGGAGACTCCCCTGAGCCTGCAGGAGGAATACTGCCCTGCCAGCACTTTGATCTTAGTCCAGCGAGGTTGCATCAGACCTCTCACCTCTAGAACTGGTGGTCTTTAGAGCCACGGTGGTAGATTGCTGCAGCATCCATGGGAAACGGGCTCGCAGGTTTTTAAGCCTGGGCCTTCCCTCTATGAGTGAGCTCCCTGAGGGCAGGGGCTGTGCTTTGTTCACCCAGCATCGCAGTGCCTGAAGCAGCCTTTGGGCTCAACCAACCTTCACTAAGCCATGTGCACCTGCTCGAAGTTGTCCCTTTACTGTTTAGGGCTCTATTGGCCCCTTTTTGTCTCTCCCCCAAATGCAAACCCTGGTCTCGATGTTATCTATGTAGAGTGGCCTTCAAGGCTCAGGGACCTGCTGCTGGCCCAGCCCAGGCTCAGCCCAGGAAAGGGGGCACAGATGGAGCCAACACTCCCCATTAGTTTAGCCCATAATCTGCAAGGCCCTTCAGAAAGGGAAGCCCCATAACGTAGAAGGATTCAAAGCCTGCATGTTTTTTTTGATGCTGGATACTGTGGATTCTTTGTCACATTGTCAAAAGGACCATTGTTATTCATTCAGCAGGGAAATAAATGAGGTAAAGACAAAATCTAAGAGAAATCCAAATAAAAGAGGAAGGAACAGGAAATGTGAAAAGAATTAAAGATGTGCTGGTTGACCTCCTGAGTGACCTCCCACCTGTCTCTTTGTATGGTGTCTCCAGAGCAGGGTGCCCTACCCCATCCCTGGAGATTCTAATTTAATTGGTCTGGGGCAGGGCAGGGGCGGTGATGTTTTCACAGCTCCTGGAGTAGGTGAAAATGCAGCCAGCCAGCTTCGAGAAGCACAACTCCAGGGCATTCCTGCTGTGTTCTCTTTTCCCATTAGATGCCTCCAAACCTAAAAGGCATTAAATGGTACTGCTTAGAGGCCACCAGGCACCTTATAAATGGAGAACTGAGGTCTAGAGATGCAGGTGCCATTTGCAAAGTCACCAGGCATTTGTGGCTTCCAGCTGAGGATTTCACATGCCCTCATGGGTCCTGCTGGTGCTGCCACCAGCCTCAACCAGGAGTTTCTTTCAGGTTTTCTTGCTTCTTCCTAAATGCTCCTTCGAAAGATCAGCTGATCCTTCTATGTGAGCAAGGACCCCTCCCTGTTCAGTTTTCCCCGATGAGGTGGGAATGCTTAGTGAGTATGAGTGTGGGTTCTGAGACTGGCCACACCACTACGACACACCTCCAAGAGCCTCAGTTTGACCGTCCGTGAAATGACCAACCTGTAAAGTGTTAGTAATTCTCCATAGAGGTAATAGCATGTGGTACATGAATGTCAGATGGTATGAACAACATTATTATTTCAAATTACTGTTGATCAAGAGCAGAGAATGGGAGTCAAGTGTTGGGGCCAGGTGGATGCTTTCATGCTCCTTAACTGGTTGTGGCATGCGCCTGCTGGTGGTCAGCAGTGAGTGTCCACTCCTTGAGCAGGTCGAGATGGTAATTGTGACTTTCCAAGTGAGTGTGGGTGTGAGGAGCTTGCCAGTCCTGAAGGTTTGCCCCTCCAGTGTCACCTCAGTAGGGGTTCAGGCTCCTTGGACGGGCGGAGCTGGGTCCTTTGCTCATTGTAGGAGTCAGAAGGGGTAGGCTGCCTGCTCCTTCATGTCTCCATTACATAAAAATTTTCCATGCAAGTAATTGCAGAATGGGGTAACAAGGAGGATAATAGGGGAAGGTAATTGTGGATAAATCAGCTTGATTACACTCTTTTCCAAACTTGATTATCCAAATTTGCAGTGCTGTGCAAAATCTCGAAAGCCAATTAAGACCTTCCAACAACCACCGCTGATTCTGGGGAAGCCTCTCTTGTGCGCCTAGCAGGTCGGGCAACAGGTTGAGAATGGCAAAAATAACTCTTCTGCTTCTGATGTCTTACATTTCAGGGACAGCTGGGAATTTCATTGTTATGTTTTCAGACAAAGCAGTTCTACCTACAGGTGGGAAGTGCTGGCGCCTCTGCTGACCGGCCATTTGGTGACTTGACACACTTTCCGTATTTTACAAGGGAGTTGGTAATTGGTAATCGTTGGTAATGCTGCTGGATGTACTGGGTACTGATTCATTTGAAGACACGATGCCATTTATAAAATAGCAAGTTAAAGAACTTTGGGAATCACTCAAGGCAGAGAATCAACAGTTGATTTGGTATCATGCTATTATTCCCTTTTACCATCATTGTTGGACCTTTAAACTCAGTTCTTCATTTTTCCCAGATTTATTGACATATAGTTGACATGTAACTTTGTGTAAGTTTCAGGTGCACACCGTGTTGATTTGCCTCTCATGGGTTGTAAAGTGACACCCATCATACTGTTAGCTGCCACCTGCATCTCATCACGTGCAGTTTCTTTTCTGAGAACATTTAAGATCTACTCTCAGCAAATATAACATAGTGTTTTTAACTCTAATCACTATACTATATATTCGATCCCCAGAACTTATTCATCTTACAGCCGGAGGCTGGTTCCCTTTGACCAGCATTTCTCCATTTCCCTGCTCCCCAGCCCCTGGTGACCACTACTCTACATTCTGCTTCTGTAAGTTTGGAATTTTCAGATTCCACATATGAGTGAGAGCATACAGTGTTTGTCTTTCTCTGTCAATTTATTTCACTTAGCACAATGTTCTTCTCAAGGATCTTCCATGTTGTTGCAAATGGCGAGATTTCTTCCTTCTCATGGCTGAGTAATATTCTAGGGTGTGTGCTTCTGTGTCTCACATATTCTTTATCCAGGAATCTGTTGGTGGACACTCAGATCGTCTCTGCGCCTTGACTATTGTGAAAAATGGTGCACTAAAGACGAGCATGTAAGGTATCTTTTTGATGTCCTGTTATCATTTCCTTTGCTGTGTACCCTGCAGTGGGGTTGCTGCATCATGGGCTAGTTTAATTTCTTGTTCGTTGGGGAACCTCCATACTCTTTTCCATAGTGTTTGTACCAGTTTACATTCCCAGCAACCATGGACAAGTGTTCCCTCTTCTCCATGTCCTAGCCCGCACTGTTATCTCTGGTCTTTTTGTTGATAATCATTTTAACTGATGTAGGAAGATAGCGCTTTGTGGCTTTGATTTGCACTTCCTGGACCCAGTTTCTAATTGGCCAGTGACGTCTGAATGAAATATGATGTTAAGCGTGTAATGCTGTGCCTGGATTTGTAGACAGTGTTCCATGCCTGTTGGATCCTCCAGTGCTTGGGAGGGAAGATGTGAAGCGTTTAGACAGAAAGAAGACGATGAATATGTCCAGTTCTTTTCCTTAATGAAAAAAGAACGAGATTCTTATGAGTAATAACTTATTCAAGTTGATTTCGCAGTCAAGCCAAGAAGACAGCGCAGGTGCTCTGGCTTCCAGTGCTGGTGACTGCTGTCCACTTGGGACTTGATTTGCTTCTGATGCCAACAGGAAGCCCACAGCTGTCAGCCCAGACGCAACCAGATATGCAGAGTCAGAGACAGAGATGTCAGCTGGGAAAGACGGACGTCAGGAGCCCTGTGGCCCTGTGAGCAGCATGTGGGTCCCGACGTGACAGAGCCAGTGTCCCGGGGTGTGGCGCCAGGGGCCAGCACTGTTTGTGGAGGGCCTGTCCGTGGGAGAGGCACTTGGGAAATAGAGTGTGAGTGGGAGGAGAACTGAAGTATATGGGGGCTGTGCCCCAGCAGCCCGGAGTCGACAAGCCCTGTGTAAGCAGCTTCACAAATCTTCCTTCATGGCTGCGATTGAGTCAGTGCTTGTCAGTGAACGAGGGAGTGATGGAATAAAGAGTGGACGCTAACATTTATCGGGCCTGCTTACTGTAGGTAGATCATCTCATCTACAACCATCCTTTTACAGATGAGCACATGGAAGTGATTTGGCCAAGGTCAAAACCACAGACACATATCTCAGACTCTGTGCTTTTCCTTTAACACCTTTGCTGTATTGCAAG
>RJWH01006932.1:0-41420 GCA_004363575.1 Solenodon paradoxus | reverse complement strand
TGCAGGAGAACTAGCTAGTGGGTGATGCCCATTCCTGCAGGGTAACTAGCTGGTGTGCCATAACCAGGGATAACAGTCCGGGAGAAAAGGAGCGCTTGCAGAGCTCAGGGTTGGTGTCCACAAAGTCAGCAAACAGCACCTCGCCTCTCTCTTCTCGCCTGGCTCGGGTCGGCCTCCCACCCGGTCTGATCCAGACACCCGGACACCGCGCGGCGGAGTCACTGAGCGGAGTCACCAAGCGGGGTCGGAGAGCTTGGCCACCGAACGGATCGCCGAGTCCCCCAGTTGCGGTCACTGAGTGGGGGCAGCAGGGACACAGAGCCGGTCACCAACGGATCACCGCACCGGGAGGAAGCGCGGTGGGGCCGAGGCCGCTGGGCCGCCACACGACAGCGCGACTGACCCTGTCCCGGTCCCGGTCTGCCGGACCACACCACGAAGCGGGCAGGTCTGCGGAAACACACAGAGCCCAGAGCCCGGGGCGCGAGCAGCCACCCCCAGGACTGGCGACACCCACCTTCCGGGGCTCCATGGCCCGCCCGTCGCGCATCTGCCTCCTAGCAACGGCAAGCCGGAGCAACAGACGGCCGAGCGCGCGCTGCCCGCAGTGCGCTTGCGCACTCCGTCTCTTAGCAACGGCAGGCACAAACTGGACCGCCGAGCGAGGGCTTCCCAGTGCACATGCGTATCTCGTCTCCTAGCAACGACAGGCACAAACAATGGACCGCCGAGCGAGTGCAGCTTCAGTGTTTGCGCGCTTGTTTCCTAGCAACGTCGGCCGCGACCCGCGCAGGACGTCACGAACTGACCAGTACGCAGGCTCATTCGGTCTCCTAGCAACAACAGGCACGTTGAGCGGTGGGCGGAGCCACCGCGGCCGCTACACGCAAGAGCAGTCCAGAGGGAAGAGCACGAAGGTGTCTCCCGCCCAAGCTGGGTTCTGCCTTAACCGCACAGTGCGTGGGGTTTGAACATGGCTCTCCACCCTACTGGAGCAATCCCCGGTCCTGTCAAGATCATTCCTTGCCTCTGTCCCTGTCCCACTCCTGCCCCTCTATCCATCCCTCGTTGCATCCGGTCTCGAGCCCCCTGTCTCCTGTCTGTCCGCACCTTAGTCCTCCCTACTTGCAGGCTTTCACCAGCAAACGCACCACGTTCCTGGGACTCTGCCAAGTGCTTTGTCCTCTTCCTCACTGTCTCACCATTCCCGGGAATAAACTGACGGCTACGGAGGGGACTGAAGTCTCTCCTCAGACTTCCTCCTGACATGTCAGAAAGGACGTCCTTTCTGCTGGGCTTCAGAGCACAAATAATTGAATGAATAATTTATCAGGCAGAGAGGTAAAGAAGGAACACTTTCAAGGGAAAACAAATGTTGGTACAAGCCCAGCGGAAGCAAGGCATCATGATCACTGGCTAAGACAGCGCATCCCACTGAGACAGAAGCGCCTCCATCATTACAAATTATCTAAAACTGCGGTTTAAAGTTTTAAAAGATACAAAATAAAATTGAATATCTTGCCTTTAGCCAAATGTATAACAAATGCAATAATTGTATCATATAATGTAATTTAAAATAATTATTTTGCTTTTTTATACCGTCTTTAAAATCCAGTGTGCATTTTACAGCTCATGTCCGTCCAGACTGGCCACACTGCAATGCTCAAAGCAGCTTGCGGTGTCCACATTGGGCTGTGCAAGCCTATAGCACCGGGCCATGACTGGGGGTGGCCTGAGCCAGTTGGCGATGAGGCTGAGAAGGGGGACACAGCCAACTAGTAAAGGGCCCAAACGACCTGTGGGTGGACCCTCAGGGTGGGCCCACGGTGAGTGCCAAAGTGAGAAGGCTTGCAGGTGAAAGGTGAGTGGGGGGCACGCAGAAGCTGAGAACTGACTTTGTGAGCCTGGGGGCTTGGTGCAGGCTGCTCCTCTTCCAGGTCACCCTCACCTCTCCGGGAGCCTCAGCTCCAGACCTGCAGAGTATGACCCTGCTGGCACTCTATGCTAGTGGTTGGTTGAAATTCTCCCACATCCTCTTTCCTGTAACTAAAACACAGGTCCCTCTCCCTCACTAGACTATGTGCTAGCTTGTAATTATGGACTGATTAAGAAAAAAAAAAAACAAAAAACACAACCTTTTAACAGTAATAAGCAACTTCGTTACAAAATCTAATGCACATTCCTCTGGCAACCTCTACCTGCGATGTCATGTGATGGCTGAGGGCAGGCATGGCACAGAACCTACCACGGGGTGATCTGGTTCACAGGCCAGTCAGCCTGAGCTCGCTACCCTGATGGGTGCCCAGCAGCTGTGAGCTTGGCTGGCTGCCCGCAGGTCAGCTGGTTCAGAGTAAAATGGGATGTAGGTACCGACGCTAAGGATTGTGGGACTAGAGGGTAATGACATGAAGCATGGAGCATGGTCCCGATAGAAAGCACTCAGTAAATGTCAGTAACAACTCTATTGTGGTTGGCAGCGGTTGTTACCGAAATTCTAAGTATTTAGGTAAAATAAAAATAGCTGGAATGCCAAAATTATAACCTTCCTTCATACATTTAGAAGTCACCTGACACTAACTGGAGCATCTTTTGGAGTTCAGAGGGACCATAAAAGCCTTTTCTCTCAACCAATGAGTGTGGTGGGCGAAACGAGGAGCTGGGCTGGCTCTCCCTGAGCACAGCTCTCCCTCTGGGATTAGGTCAAAGGCAGCGTAGTCTGTATTCCGTATTCCGAGTAGGCCTGACCTTTAACGGGTGATGTCTTAGAGACACTCCTGCTGCCTTGAAAAGACTGCCATGTGGGAGCAGTTGAGGACGCCCAGGTCACTCAGCAACTGATTCCTGCCGCTGCAGGGAAGCAGCCCTGCCGACCTAAGTGCACTCTGTGTGTGTGCGGAGGGGAGGGGGGCCGCGCAGGGGGAGGAGGAGATGGGTCTGGGCCACACTGGGGTAGTGCAAGGGAAGGGGGGACAGGACGGGGCTGCCATTGCTTGACCTTCTGAAACTTGCACAGGAACCCTAGGAGGCTGGTGTTTCCCCCAGAGAGCCCCCAGTTTTCCCTTTGTGACTGATGGTGCAGTGAGCTCTTCCAGTGTTTTCCTCCTCAAACCCCTGGCATCCAGTGCGCACTCACTCATGAATCCATTGCCCTCTCCAGTGATTTTTCCCGTGCACCCACCTATCTCAGGTGGGACTTGCAGATTCCGTTTCACTCACTGGTTTACAAGGCCTGCGCCTTAGCCACCTGAGCCACAGGGCACACCAAGTCTTGCATTCATTTCCTCTAACAGAGCTGGCTGCAGCTTCAAAGTCAGTGGGCAGGCTTGTCTCGCAGCAAAGTCACCATTGTCCTGAAGGCCCAGGCCGTGTCCCTGAGGCTCCGGCAAAGGTATGTAGTCTGACTCAGCATTTCCATAATATGGCAGGAAGAGCCCTGTGGCTGAAGACAAGGTCAGTGGAGACCTAAGCATGCTGCATTTCTCTCAAGCAGTCCTTGATCTTCATAAGCATTAGCATGTGGTGCACCCGGGTGACACAGGCGGCTGAGATGTCTGGGTTGTGGACCATGTAAAGCCCAAGGATCTGGGTTCAAGACCTGGACAGACGAAAACCAAATATAAAACAAATAAAATGCTTCTTGTGGCACACCCTGGTGGAGCAGCGGTTAGGTCAGCCACCTCTGGAGAAGCATAGTCTAGGTGAGGGTTCATGTCCCAGGTCCAAGTGAAACAACCAACGCGAACAACTAAAAATAAACAAAATGCTTCCTCCTCGTCTCTCCCTTCTTTCCTGTCTACACTTACTTCCTCGTCTATCTTGCTTCCTTCCAGCCTCCTTAAAATATGATCATTCGAGGAGCTTTCCTGGGAACTCAGCCGGCTGAGTGGGATGTTCTGTGCTAACGTTTGGTTTTAAGGAGACTACAAACCAAGTACAACTCGCCTGAGTTCACCAACTGTGGCGCCACACTATGCTCCTTTCAGAGGTGCTTGTGGCACCCGCTGGGCAGTGTGGGGCCCGAACTCTCCTGGCCGAGTGTCACCCTGGGCGTGTCTGTGAGCCCACAAGCCCTCATTTGATCACACATAGAGGCACCTATTCCGGGCGAGTTCGCACCTCTAAGACGGTGGGAGCCCGTCAAGCTGGCCGCCAGACCCAGCACGGTGACTTTTCTCCGATGGGATGAATCACTCAGCAGCCAGCCTGTGGGAACGCCTGACACGTACAGCCAGGTGTCTTCCTACAGGAGCACCAGTGCAACCTGCCAGCCGGACGCCACTCCCCTGGGTCTGTCCACACGCACCCCGTGACCCGGCCGCCGCGGCTTGGGACGGCCCGGCAGCCACGCAGCCCGTCCATGAGATCCCGAGCCCGGAGGCCGCAGCGTCCGAGCACCGCTGGCGGAACACCGCCGCTCGGAGCCCGACAGATTTTGAGGACGGCCTCCCACGCCCGGTGCGGTCAGCGGCCAGGAAGCCGCGCCACCGCCCTCCCACGCCCGCCGGCGGCCTCGGCGCCCCGCCCTTCCTCCACGGCGCCGGCCGCCCCTTCGCGCCCCGAGACTCCCCGCTGACCCCGCCCGCCCGAGACCGCGTTCTAGAAAGTCCCGCCCACTCACGATGACGTCACTGAAAGCCCGGTTCTCTGCCCGCCCGCCTGTCTCCGTGGCGCCCCGTTCGTCCATTTAGCGAAGTGGTACCGCTCGCCCCGCGTGATGACGTTCTCACGGCCCCACCCATACAGCGACGGCGCGCTCCTGCAGGCCACGCCCCCGGAGACAGGCCACGCCCCCGGTGGACCACCCGCGAATGACGTCACTCTCTGCCCCCGCCCGTCCGGCGGGAACGCGCTCCAGGTGCCGGGCCCCTCCCCGGGCCCCGCCCGCCGGCGCGCTGACGTCACGCTCCCGCAGGCGGAAGCGCGACGCCCGGCCCTCAGAGGGGCGCTGGCGCGCTGGCCGAGCCACTTCCACCCGGGACGCGGCGCTGGGCGGCTGCGCGATGAGCGGCGCCGGCGACCAGGGCCCCGAGGCCGGCGGCCCACGGGCCGGGGGGCGCGCGGAGACCGAGCCGGCCGGCGCCGCGCTGAGCGTGGACGTGCCGGGGCTGCTGGCGCAGCTGGCGCGCAGCTTCGCGCTGCTGCTGCCGGTGTACGCGCTCGGCTACCTGGGCCTGAGCTTCAGCTGGGTGCTGCTGGGGCTCGGGCTGCTCGTGTGGTGCCGCCGCAGCCGCGGCCTCCGCGCCAGCCGCCTGTGCCGCGCGCTGGCGCTGCTGGAGGACGAGGAGCGCGCCGTGCGCCTGGGGGTGCGCGCCTGCGACCTGCCGGCCTGGGTGAGTGCGCGGCGGGGCCCGCCCGGCCCGCGCCGAGCCGTCCTGCTCCTCGCTCGTCCTCCCCGCCCGCCCGCCCGCCCGGCCGGCCAGGTGCCGCGCCTGTCCTGGCGCTCGGCCGCCGGTCCGGTGTCTGCGTCGCGCGACCCTGCCCTGCGACCTGCCGGATCGGCAGTCAGGCTGCCGTCAGTGTCCCCGCCTGTCTGCCCCGGCTGGTGACAGCGCGCTCCAGGGCACTCTGCCTCCACCCACCCACCCAGTGTCCCGACGTCCCCAGCCCACCCGTCCCGTGGGTGCCGGCGCCAGGGTCCTGATGGCCGTCAGTGCCTCCGCGCACACGCGCGGCTGAAACACTTAGCCGCCCCGCTGTCGACCGGGGTCAGCCTCACTGGGCACCGCCGCCCCGGGCACCGCCTCCCCGGGCACCGCCGCCTCCCCGGGCCCCGCCGCCCCGGGCCCCGCCGCCCCGGGCACCGCCTCCCCGGGCACCACCGCCTCCCAGGGCACCGCCGCCCCGGGCACCACCGCCCCGGGCCCCGCCGCCCCGGGCACCACCGCCTCCCCGGGCACCGCCTCCCCGGCCACCACCGCCGCCCCGGGCACCGCCTCCCCGGGCCCCGCCCACTCAGGAAACACTGTCAGCCCCTCTCAGACCCCCTCGCAGTCCTAGTCCTTGCTGGCACCCCCACATTCCCCTTTATCTCCAGCAGAGTACAAAAGTAAAGTGGGTGGCGTGGGCTTCTGCCTGGGCCCGTTGGAGACCCCGGCTTTTCCTCTGGGGTGGCAGTGACTCCCGCCTTTGGTATGTGCTCCTGTAGCTGGGGATTTCTGCTGTTCCACGTGTGACCCCGGCCACAGGCCTGGAAACATCCCGCCTTCCTTTAGTGTGTCTGTGTAAAAATGAAGTTTTTCTTCTGACAGCTGGTTGAGAGACGTTCGTTATTTTTCTGGAAAGGGGTTGTCTTTTCTTGTCTGTTTCTGACACTGAAGAGCAGTGAGCAGCCCCTAAAACATTCGCTGTTAAGAACATTGTAAGACTGAGTTCTCTTGTCCCGGCTGAACTTGAGTCCAGTGGTGGGGGTGGTGCAGGACGCTTGCAAGAGTCTGGTATTTTATTATTTTTGCCCAGACAGTTCTCTAGTTTATTTATAGAGTTGGCTTCTTCATCCTTTTCTCAATTTTTTTTTTTTTTTTTTAAAGGAGGGAAGGGAGTGAAGGAAGAACATCTTTATCAGCTCGTTTGTTTTTGTTATTTCATCCCGGCCTCGCATTGCCAGCTGGGGTTCTTGGGCCTTACTTGATGTCTCAGCTGCCTGCACCACAGGGCACACTCCTAACCTTTCGCAGCCGGGTGGTGTCAGTTTCCAACTACAGGAAGTCATGCTACCTTGAGATGGACTCACCTGAGGCTTGATGAGCTGGGGGTGAAATGAGCAGGTGGTGAGTTTCAGCGGGGTCTTTCTCTGAGAGGAGTCTCTAGTTGGGTGCCTGTGAAGGAGGCACAGAGCAGCTGAGCCAGAGGCAGACACGGACTCGGTGGGCACTGCGCACGATGGCAGGGCTGCTGCAGGGGAGCCTGACAGTTGTCTGCCCCGCTGGCTGCTGATGGCAGGGTGGTGTCCGAGAGCCTCCATAAGCAGGAGTGCAGCTTTTAGCTTGAAGCTGGAAACATGGGGGGAGGCTAGCAGAGCCAGGCAGACAGAGGAAGAAGGCTGCGTGTGGGGTGTGATGCACTCCCTGTGCTGGTCGGCTGCTCGTGGTGACCCCAAGGCGACAGCGGAGTGAGTGCCTCACTCAAGGAGCGACCCTGCTTGATCACTGGCAGTAGCCACTTTTACAAGGAAGCTGATGAAAGTCCTTGGGAAAGCCCTTTACACGCTGTTACCACCACACCGAATGACAGTTTTAAAACCAAAACCAAAAAAAACAGAACAGAGCCAAAGACTGAGTTTTCCTCTGTGACTCACTGATAAAAACCATGGTGTTTCCTTCATAGAGTAAGGAATTGGTATTTTCTCCAAAACTTTCCCCTTGTCTATTCCAAATATGTATTATGCTCGTGTCATACCCATATTTGAACATGTCCACATTGTTTAGAAAACTTCTGGAAGTTTCTTACGAAATTTGACAGTGATCCCATCCAAGAAAAGCCCAGATGTCTGGGATCGAGGGAGAGTTTTCTGGTACTACTTTTATCATCATCCTGAATGATTTTCCGTAAGGAGCCCAGCGGAGCACGCGGCCTGGAGGGGTGCCGTCTGCTCTGCGTGGCCAGGGAGCAGCCAGCAGCGCGAGCTGCGCACAAGAGGCCCTGCCTCAGCTGGGTGGCTGACCGTGCTCAGGTCCCGGGCTCCTGCACTGGGCGAGGTGTTCTGCTTTGACTAGATCTGCCTGCGCATTTTATAGTGTGTCACGGACACCCGTGACGTCGCACGCTGCAAGCGAGGAAAGTGTGCGCTGGGTGGTTCCAGGGCCGCTTGGGACACCACTCTTGCTCGTCAGGTAAACGTTACGAAGGCATGGAAAAGACACAAGACTGCTGGCGCTGCGAGGAAAACGTGTGCTGCTTCAGAAGCGGCCATCACGGTGGTGGTGTGTCCCAGGCTCAGCGTGTGCATCCCCGCATCCCAGTCGGCACAGAGCCTGGCGCGGGCAGGGCGCCGCCCTGAAGAGTTGTCCCCGACGGAGGACAGCTGTCCCCGGCTCTTTTCAGCCATTGGAAGACCCCAGCTCAGTAAGCGCCGTTCTCCCGTTCCTGCTGCCCATCCCTGTTGGGTGTCGCCTGCCCAGCGCCTGCTGTCAGTGGCCTGTCCTCCCACACACACTGTGAGCTTTTCTCCGAGAGAACTTTCTTCTGAGCTCCGGGAAGCTCAGGAGACTTGAACCGATTCCTCCTGTGCAGACAGGTAAGGACAGAGGGAACACCGGAATGCGCTGTGGCCTCGGAGACAGGGATTGTAAATATTTGCTTTCCCACCCTGTTCACCATTGCCGTGCACCTTACGAAACCCGACAGTGGCATCCCCGCAGGCCACTTCCGCGGAGACCGGAGTGAGGCGCTTTCAGGGCCCGCTGTGAGGGGCTGGAAGGCTGGTGGCGTGCCTGAGCCCGCCTGCGCCCTGTGTCCTAGGGAGGCCTGCCACACTGCATGGCTCTCCATGCCTGTCCACTGCTTCACTGGCAGCGGGCAGAGCACCGCGACGGCTGGACGTAGATCCATGTGTCTGCTTTTCCTTTAGCGCCAACGTGGAGGTCAGTGTGGGGTCACTGTCCACCCGCCTGTAAGCTTCTGTTTCCCACGCAGCTAGCCTGGCTTTCGTTCCACCAGGGGAGAGCCTGGTGCCAGCACTGAACTCAGAGTCACTTAAGTATGTGCGTGGACACTGACATTCCATTCCATGTGTTGTATAATGTACCCATTTATGAAATATAGATCTCAATCCTGTGAAGAGCCAGTTCTGGAAAATCGATAGGTGACAGACAGGTCTTAGGCCTAATGACCTTTCTGTGTGTTCTGAAGGTTTTTAAGATGGCATGACAGATAATAGCAAAGATGCGA
Organism: Solenodon paradoxus; assembly: GCA_004363575.1. NCBI lineage: Eukaryota > Metazoa > Chordata > Mammalia > Eulipotyphla > Solenodontidae > Solenodon > Solenodon paradoxus. Next base: position 32,534 of record RJWH01006932.1, on the reverse strand, counting down.
GCATGCTAAACATCACTGAATGGCACGCTGTAAATGAGTAAATTGTTATAAACTAAATCTCAATAGCATTGTTGAAAAATTATAGACACTGAATTACTTTGAAAACTAAAGAGATGGAAGCGAGTTATGGTACAGGTCAGCCGCACCCCTGTCTCAGCGTTGCACCTGACTGTTAATTTTTTAACATTATTCTGGCTGAAATTTAGAGGCACTTAGATTTTAAAGAATGTTTAATAAAAGGGGTGACCTTAGGAATGAATAAAGTAATTACATATTTTAACTTAAACCTAATTTTACTTTAGATATTGACTCTATATTAGCTAAATGCATTGTAGTTGGATAACAATAAAAATCACGCTTCAAACAGCCTAAATGCATGGTTTTCTGTGAGTTATTTTTATCTCTGATTCAGGGTAACAATTCATAGTTATGTATCTTTGAGAAGGTCTGTTTGTGCTTGTTTAAATAGAAAGGAAGCAGGAAGGCAGGAAGAGCCAGGAGAAAGAAGAGTTTTAGTTAGGTAATTCATTTTGGTTGTTCCTCCTGGTCCCAGGTTGTGACGCAGCTCCTGTCTGCATGGGGGCTGCTCCCCAGGAGCGGCTGAGCCCCTGAGCCAGCAGGGCGCGCCTGGCGTGTGTCCTGGAGTCCTGTGAGAGCGCACTTTAGCAGTTTGTGGTACTCTGCTGCTGTGTGCGTGGCCGCACTGCCTCCGATGAGTTCGCTTTCTCCGTTTGAAGGTCTGCGGACCGCTGTGTGCAGACTGTGCCCAGGCAGGTGTGGTGACCCGGTGCCCTGGAGGGTCAGCAGAGGGCGTGGTTCAAGGTGAGGGTGCGCCGGTGGGTAGAACTAGCAGGCAGCGCAGGGGGAGGGCAGGCAGCACAGGGGGAGGGCAGGCACCCCAGTGCAGGACCGGAGCCCAGGAGGCCGCAGCGTGGGCCCCCAGTGTCCTGCCTGGAGAGCCGCGGGAGCGCCGTGGCAGGTGAGCTGCAGCTGTGCCTGCTCTGGGGCAGGGGATGTGCCTGGACTGTGCTGCGGGCGGAGCTCCTGTCTTCGGGAGCCTAGAGTGGGTGCACGTGGAACGCTCTTGGGGGTGGAGTTCACCCAGGGGCGGGGGTGATAGTTTCCGTGTGAGGCTTGGGCACCTGAAGGGGCATCCTGTGCAGTGTGGTGGGCTCTCTTCTTCCCTCCACTCAGGATGACTCCAGGTCATGGCGGCTGCCCTCTGGGGGTGGATGCTCTGCCTCCTTCCCTTCCTGGGCTGTCCCTGTCTCCTCGCCATCCAGTTGTGCCTTCGCACTGCCTCTGCCTTTGGGATCGGTAGGGCGCAGGCCCATACGGCTTCGGTGGTTTTGTGTGGAGCCGTTTCCCATCTAATGTGTCTCCTGTAGATTTTGCATCGTCTTTCTACTTGCCCCCGATGTTTCTCCCTGTGTTTCTAAACCGAGCTGGTAATTAAAAAAAAAACAAACCCCAAACCAACAACATTCTGATCAGCTTTCCTTTGAGTACATTCCAGTTCAGGGACCAGCCTGACTTATCTGTTCACTGGGCCACCAGGCCAGCATCTCCTAGACAGTGGGCCTGCTCCCGGTATCATGCTGGGCGACAAAGGCAGCCAGGAGACTAACACAAGGTCTTAAACTCGGGGATGCACTGACTGGTAATAACACAAATGTGTGTGTATTCTGGCTTTAGACGTGGGGCGCATTGGTAGCATTTTAATTTTAATTAAAAGTATATCGAAGGAGCATTGCGTCGCATAAGGGTAAGATGTGTCACGAGTCAGCAAATCAGTATCTGCACTGAGTATCCTAAGTTCTCCACCGACAGGACACCTCCGTTCTGTCTTCATCTTACAGTTGACCCCGTTTTACCCAGTTCGCCTTTTCTCCCTTTCGCTTTTGGTAACCAGTCTTGATTTTATAGACTTAAAGTCTGTTTGTTTGATTTGGTTCATTTGTTTGGTGTCTGCACCTCACATGAGTGAAATCACATGATGTCTGCTTTTCTCCTGACATATGTCACTAAGCGTAATCCCTCCTAGGTCTACCCATGTCACTCCAAGGGCAGCCTGTAAGCTCTTTCGCAGCTGGGCAGCCCTCCCCGTGTGTGTCACGTCTCCTTTACCCTCCCCTGCCAGGGGCCCTCTGCTGGCTTCCAGCTCTCGGCTACTGCAGGTGACGCTGCCAGAGACAAAACGTGCCTGACCTGTTGAGATGAGTGCTTCTGGGTGTGTCTTCAATACCCAGAAGTGGGGATATTGGAACCCTATTGAATTCATATTTTTAATTTTTTGAGCAATCTCTATACTACTTTCCATAATAGTTGCGCTAATACACTCTGACTAAAAGTGTAAGATTTTCTTTCCTCCTCAGCAACACTGGCTTCCAGTCTTTTGGATAATGGCTGTTCTCACAGGTGTGAGTTACCCTAACCTATTTTAAATTTATTATGTATTAGTTTAAGTAGGCAGGTAGCCAGGAAAAGAGGAGGAAGAGCACTTTATTTTCATTCAGTGGTTCACACTGGTTGTCCCCCGGGGGCACTAACAGCTGCTCCACCAGGGCACACCTGTTTTAAATTTAAAACAGGGTAATCTCTAGCTCATTCTAGTAGTCCACATTTTACAGTCCTGCCCGCATATTGTATGATTTTGGTGTCTTGCTGCATCTAAATGGAGTTTCATTTATTTCATGGAAATCGCTTTAGTATTTCAGTTGCAAATGGACACAGGGCACCGATGGCACCTAAAATAGATCCGTTTAAGAGAAGAACTCCAGGAGACACTTGGTGACAGCACATGACAGGTTTATCAGAAGCACAGAGAAACAGGATCTCTCTGGGTAGTAAAGCTACAAGATGGTATAAACTGAGGGAGGGTCTCATATGCCTCAGGAATGGAATTTTCCACTTGGTGCTTCAGTTCACCTGGGCAGGAGTTGCAGGGGAGTAGCTAAGGGTGCTAAGGAAATGTCTTTTTGCTGCCCGTGCCCAGCATGCCTGGGGATTCGTGGTCCTAGCCTCCCCCGGTGCTGCTGGCTTGTTTCCAGCATGCCTGCAGCTTAAGTCATTTTAAGTCATCTGCGATCCTGCTTCCCTGGTCACAAGGCCCCGCCCCTCTCCCGGGCTCCCGCGGAGCAGCCTTGGGTCACGAGAAGCTCGGCTGCCCCAGCGTGAGGCTCTGCTTCTGGGCTGCCACGCAGGAAGTGCGGCGCGTGCGGCGCAGCGTCACGACGTCCTCGTCGACATGCCCAGGGTGCCGGCTGCTGGTCAGTGGCCTGGCTGGCGTCCCTGGTGGCAGCCTGCTCACTGGGTGTCGCAGGCCCCGCTGCCGGGCCCCTAGACCAGGCCTGCGCTGGGAGATGTGGAGTCATGTCGCGACCGCTGTCCTCACTCCGAGCCCTGTGATGAGTCACCTTTCAGAAAGCTGCTCTCCAGTCCCCAGGGGGCATGAACAGGCCCTGTGAGCCTGTGGGCTGCATGGGGAGGTCCTTGGTCAGTGCTGTGTGGCTGTCCCTTCTCCCTGCAGGCGGGACCCTGGTGTGTCACTTTGTTTGTTTGGTTTGTGTTCTTGCTAAGAACGTATCTGCCGCAATGCTCTGTTGTTAGCACTGATGGTTTTTATAATTTTTCTTTTCTGCCTATATATTCCTAAAATAATATCTTACCCAGGGGTCCGCGCACGACCCCCTTATCCTGGCTGCTGCTTCTGAAACACAATGCGCAGCAGCCCTTCCTGTGCGGTCTAGAGCCACCCCGACCCTAGAGAAGCTGTGCAGCGTCTCGGGCGCCCGCGTGGGCCCCGCCCTTCCTGCCACTGGGCCGCTTCGCGACTAGACTGCGGTGGCAGACGCGCTCCAGAGGGCCAGGGCTGCGGGCCCAGGCCAGCTGTGGGCTTCTTTCCTTCTGCTTGCGGCTGAGGTGGCTCCGTCGTGGGTGCCCAGAGCAGGGCACGGAGGTCTGTAGAGATAAACCACGGTGCGGGACGAGCATTTTGTCCCCTCCGGGCCATCAGTATTGCACACGGGACAGCAGCGGGTCCCCCGGGAATGCAATATTTTACATTCTGACCGCAGTGTGGAAGGCTCCGCTTTCTCCACATGCTGTGGCACTGGGGATGTTTCGCTCTTTTGCTAACCCTAGAGGATGGAGTGTTTTGTGGCTTGGTGGCTTCCCCGAGTAACCTCACCTTCACGTGGCTGTGATGTCTTCCCAGCCTTGTCTGTGGCAGTGAGGTCTTTTGTCACTTAAAATGGACGACCTGCTATCTGGTAGGTAGATAGTACAGAATGAAAGATGGTAAGTGATTGATAAGTAGATAATAGGTAGCCGTGGATTGATAGACGTTAAGTAGGTCAATAGATGGTAGGTAGTTGGATGGATGAGTGGTAGGTGATTGATGGATGGATGGATGGATGGAGGTAGATTGATGGATGGGTGGCAGGTGGATTCATGGATGGAAGTGGATGGATGGACGGAGGTAAATGGATGGATGGATGGATGGATGGAGGTAGATGGATGGATAGAGGTGGATGGATGGATGGATGGAGGTAGATTGATGGGTGGAAGTGGATGGATGGATGGAGGTGGATGGATGGAGGTAGATTGATGGATGAGTGGTAGGTGATTGATGGGTGGAAGTGGATGGATGGATGGAGGTAGATGGATGGATGGAAGTAGATGGATGGATGACACACCAAAGGGTTTGGGGTCTTGTCTTGTCTTGCTTCTCACAGTTAAGAATGGACATAAAGGGCTACGTACCTGAATCTTGGTCCAACATCCCGTAAAGATAAATTATTATATTCAGGACTGTTTTCAAGTTCTTCCTTATATGAGGTTACAAATAAAGGGTGATAGGAGATACGTAGATTTTAGGTCCATAAATTTCTCTGACTTTACTCATTCTCCTGACCCTAGAGATACTTAGTCTTTTTGAGAGAGTAAGGTCTTAAGAAATAACATGGGAACCTATTTCTTAAAAATGAAAAATTCACAATAAAATTTCAAACATGATGTAACTTTTGAATCCATATAGATATTTGATATTCCTGTCAATTCTGAAATTCTGTGGAATTTTTAACCCTGACTTCATGGTCTCATATAGTTGTTCTTGCTTTTTGTTGTTTTTTTAAGACTTTTTTCTTAGTCTTTTTTTTTTCTAAAGGAGTGGTATAGGCATAATGAAAAGGTGAGTAGGCAGGCAGGCAGGAGGAGAGGAAGAGGAAGCATTTAATTTTATTCTTATTTAGGGTTCTGTTTTATTCACTTGTTTATTGTGTACACTTGGTTCTAGGAATGGGATCACATGCTGCGGGTCATACATTGGCTGAGGACCTGATGATATGTCCATGGGTGGGGTTTTTACGTTTTTGTTTTTTGTCCCCTCACCCTGGGTCTCAAATCTGGTCCTTGGCTTTCCATGGCCTTCACTTAGCCTCCTGAGCCACGGGTGTGCGTCTTTCAGGTTTTAGAATTTTAATTGTAGAGCAAAGTCAGATCTATCCCAGAGTGTGCAGAACACGAGCAGCTCGCCCCATGTTCATGTTGCACAGCCACCCGCTCTCCCACTCTCGTCAAAACGTCATGTGTAAGTTTGAATGGCCGCCCTTTTTGAATTTAAAATAAAAACCAGACTGTCTCTTACATGCTTTAGTGAAGGAGATAAACAGATAGGCTTCCTATTCTTGGACTGGTTTATATTATGAGACTGATGCAACTCATGCCAAAAACTTCAGCTGTGAATCAAGATGGTCAGATAGCTAACTTGTGTGCCTTTTTTTCTTGCATCAGTTATAAAAGGTCTCAGTGATTTCAGGGTTTTGTTAAAATCTGCTCCAAGCCTCTGACAGTCACCCACAGACATGTCCGTGTAGGAGACATCAGTCAGTCGCGACACTGGACGTCACGCTGGTTACTGAATTGCTTTTTGGATACAAGTGACGGAGGCGCCTGTGTTCCTTCCAGGGTCAGCACCGAGCCCCTTCCGAGGCGTGCACGCCAGGAGAGGTGACCACAGACCTCAGAGCAAAGGCCCTTAGCTGTGCATTCTTTCAGTGAATTAGAAATAAGAATTGATTCTTAATACATTTAGACAGCTTTTCGTAGAAGGTGTGCCCAGGTAAAGCTTGCTTTGAAACTTTATTTTACTATTTCCTGTGCTACAAAAAAGGTACTGGCCACCCCATCGCAGAGAAACGGCGATGACACGAAGGTCGGCACTGGGATGGACGGGTGCGCGCAGTGGGGCCGTTCCCTTCCTCTGGCCAGGAAGGGTGTCCCTGCGGCGGCCTCGCCCTGCTCCGCGCCCGCCGCTCTGGCCTTCTCTCCCTCAGCTGCTGGCTCTGAGTTGGCACCTTCGAGTCGGGGTGCTGGAGGAAAGCCCCAGGGTCCCGACTCCCGTGGGTGTGGGGCACAGACAGATGTGACCACAGCGCCGGAGGGGCCTCAGGTGGAGACGCAGGTCACGCGTGGCTCCGGTGCCCCCATGAGAGTTCTTGTCCACCGAGACGCCGAGAAGGGGGTCTCGGACAGGCTCCTGGAGGACTGGGGGCGTGGGGCTGGGCCTCCGCGCTGCTGTGGGCGGGCTGCGGCTCACCGGAGCGGAGCTGACCACTCGCCCGAGGCGCCTCTGTGCACCGGCAGGAGAGCCCGGCGCGCGACCCTGCGTGGCCTGCGTGGCCTGCGTGCAGTGCCTTGGGGTCGTCAGATCCTCCGCGGAAACGGTAGCTGTGCTGAGCGAACTGATGACCTGCTTTCTCTGTAGAGCCAGGAGAGACACAGCCAGGCATTTTGTGCAGTTTGTCTACCGTCTACAGGAGCAGCGGCCTCTTGGTAACAGCTTGCCGTGTTCTTGGACACTACTCTTGACACGTTTAAACCGGGAAGGACTTCTTCACTACAGAAGATGCTATTTGGAGAAAGCATTCCAGTATCTTAGGGGAAAATTAAAATTTCCTAACCCAGTTTTTCCAGCTTCCAGACCTGCTGACCCAAGTCTCAGGAGAAGAGGGAGAGGGCAGGGGGAACTGGGGTGACAGGCAGAGGGTTACGGTACCCTCCTGGGTGGAGACGGGTGTGGGCACGGGGAGACCCGCTCGCGGAGTCCGTGTGGCTCCAGGTCACGCAGGACGTGTGGCAGCCAGGCTCAGTCCCACTCATCCCTGACTGTGGGGACAGGCCCCGAGTGCTCAGCCTCACACTTCAGACCAGATTTATTGGGAGGTCCTGCCAGTCTGTCTGGGGACTGTCTCTGGTGCTTTCCGCTGTAATGCATAGTGCGACGGTGCTGCCCAGAGAGCTGCCGCCTTGCGGACACCGTGGGGTGTCGTACCCCTCGTTACAGCGGCTCCGGACCTGGCTTCTCTAGAGGTCGTTCCCTGTGGGACTGGCCGTCGGACTGGCCTCCGGCCTGTCTGCCGAACGCTCCATGTGGCGGTCTCAGGGTGGAGCACGGAGCCCAGCGTGGCCCCGAGGCGGGACCCGCCAGCTCACTACGCGCTACACACCTTACTTTAACACGGCTCTGGTGGTCACATGCTGAGGACAAGGCATCGCTGGGACAATACAATATAAGAGGACAGAATTCTGGGCAGTTTTAACTTTCTGAGTCCTTTCCCATTCCCTTTTGAAGACCAGTTCAGCACAAAGCAGCCTTAAGCAGCCAGAGGTTTTCAGTGGCTTCCCAGCCCGTCAGCTCTGAGTGCATCGGCTGAGTGGGGGCACAAGGCCTGTGGGTGGCTGAGGTCCCGAGACCCCAGGGGACATGGTGGCCGCCTCTCTCCAGGCTCGGTGCTCTGTTGTCCTGGTCTCGTTGTCCTGCGCGTTTGTCACATGCCAGCTCTCCACGAAACTGCGTGGGCCTTTTCCGCTTGTCCGTGTGCGGGAGTCACCACGACGCGGGGGCTCGGAGTCTGGGCTGACGAGCGGGGTGCTGGTCCCTGTGCAGGGCTGGGTCTGTTCGGGACCCGGCACAGCACTGGGTGAATTCGCTCCCTGCTTCCTCCCCAGGGCAGTGAGGTAGCCACTCCTTTCCGCGGGGGAGTGTCGGTGCCGTGGTGGCGTGGGGCTGTGGCAGCGCCTGGAGGACCTTGCAGAAATGGACAAAGCCCGACCTCTTTGGAGTGGGGAGACAGGCAAACAGTTGAACTCCGTCGGCCAGTTTACCATGAGAAATGTCATGATGTTTGGTTTCTGAAATGAGCATTTCATCCATCTGTCCTTGGAGTGGAAAGACTTAATCAGTAGTGATCCTCGATCTAAGAAGTATGAACCTTCATGTGAGTGAGTGCCTTGCTGCAGACTTTGTAAATAAAGTGTTAATGGGTCCCGAGGCACCAGGGAGCTGGAGGTCCCACGAGGCGTTGCTGAGGAAGCAGGCCTCTTACTTTACTGAAGGGCTCATTGTTCTGGCAGCGCCCCAGTGGGATCGGAATTTAATCAGCCTGCCGCGGCCGTGTGCTGCTCCTTCAGGAGCCGTCACCCTGCGGGCTGAGTCCCCAGGGGCAGGGCGTCGCTGTGGACACACCTGTTTCCTCCTGAGCGACTTTGACCGTCTGTTCTGGAGCCACTGACTTCACAGACAGTGTGAGGACTAAACACGCTCTGTGCGCCGAGTTCCTGGCACAGGCAGTGCTGTGTCTGATGTCTTTTTCTAAAGAAACCACTTCGGCACCACCAGCACATCACAATCCCAAATATTCCTTTGTTCTCGTAAAAGATAAGACGACCAGATTTCTTGGGGCGCGTCAGTTCTTAAATATAACCCAAATGAGTGATCATACAATGACTATCGTTTTTATATACTATAAATAAATATAGAAGCTTATTTAATAATTGAACTTGAGAAGTATATTGAAGTGGGTTTTCTTTTTTAGTTGAAAGATAACATTTGAAGTCAAATGATATGTATCATGTATTCCTACATGATTTGGGAGTATATTTTCTATTTCTCTCATATTCTACTTTCTCTGGTATTTTTGCTACTCAATTCTGTTTTGAATATAAGCAAATGTTTATGAATATGTATTAGTGAGAAGCAGATTTTCGACTTTATGGAGAGAATTCAAGTTTGGTAACGGATTTACTTTTATTTTATTTTGATGTGTTCTCTTTGTCTTCAGCTCTTGGAAGTAGTCCTTAGAGATGAAACCCTCAGAACCCGTGCACAGGGTTTCTCTGGGTGCCGACTTGCCTCTCAGATGTCATCTTGTCCAAGGGTGGCAGTGTCATTTGCTCCCATGACGCCTGCTCATGAGGCGGCATCTTGCCTCCTGCCTCTGGTCGACCCTGAGCAGGCTGGGCCGCCATGGCCTGCCTCAGGGAGCCTCGCTCCCCTCTGACGTCTCCAGCCAAGGAGAGGGCTCAGGCCTCTGCACACAGGACGCGGACCTCGCTGGCCACCCAGTGGGCCCTCAGCCCCCTCGTGATGTTCTTCCTGCCTCCTGCTCCAGCTGGAGCCGGGGCCTCTGCCGGGTCCTTTGCTTAGATATCCTCTTCCTGCATAGCAAGCCCCAACCCACATCTGTCAGCACCCCCTGCTCTCCACCACCTCACCAGTTGCTCTTCACCACTGTCCAGTGGGCTCCCCCACCACCTGCTTTCCCTACTGGTCACCTCAGTTCCATTGCCAGTGTCCAGGGATGGTTGTGTTTCATCTGTTTCTTTTGTCTGTTCACAGTCCACCTACGAGTGAGGTCAGCTGTTCGTCTTTTGACTTATTTCACTCAGCATCATCCCCTCTAGATCCTTCCATGTTGTCACAAATGACAGGGTTTCATCTCTTCTAAGGGCTATGTAGTGTCCATTGTGTGTATGGACCACATCCTTTTTACCCACTCATCTGAGGTTGAGCACTTAGGTAGTTTGCAGTTCTTAGCTGTTGTGAATAGGGCCGCAGTAAACATGGGGGTGCATACATTTCCGAGAGTTAGTGTTTTTGTATCTGTTGGGTAAACACCCAGAAGTGGGATGGGGGAATCATATCATCAGTTCGGTATGTAGTCTCGCAAACTATTTTTCTGTCTACCCAAAGGTGTCTTGAACCCTGGTCCACAGCTTTCATAGCCTGTTCCTTAGCCACCTGAGCCACCGAGGGCTTTACAAAATTTTTATATGTTTATAGACGTGAGAATAGTTTATATAAAATAGTTTACATATAAACATGCATGCAATATTTAAGAGTATATGGCTTCTATTAATAACTTTCTGTTGATTGGAAAATCTGGCAATGTCTTATATTTTCAAATACAGTCTTTTTTGTAATTTATGAGGAATAATAGAAAGTAGACATGCATTTAACAGAAAATTCAGTGTTTAATAAAAGACTGTGAATGTAGAAAGCAGTGGTCACTACATGCTGGCCCACCGGTGAGCAATGACACTGGCTCTGTGCACGGGCTCTCTGAGCTGCGGTCATAGAGCAGGGGCTACTCCGATGGCCGAAGGGACTTTCGGGCTGGACTTGGACTTGGGTGGGGGTCTTGGCCTGACCCAAGTCTATAACTCTAGGCCTCTTTAGCCTCTTCCTTTCCTCCTAAGTAAGTTGGGCTCCTCCTGCCCCCGCCGCCCAGCTGGTGATCTTGGCGCCGCTGCGTGTACCAGGGAGGGGGCAGGCACGTTGGGGTGCCAGTGGAGCCCCTCAGGAGGCCGACTGTACTGGGCCTGCCTAGTTCCAGGCCTGACTTCTCTGCTTGCCCGTGTCTTCCGCCCTGACCCCGCCTCCCAAGGTAACCAGGGTCCTTTACCGTTCGCTTCCGGGGCCTGTGAAACCTGAGAAGGGTCTCCCCGCGGGTGTTGTGCCTTTGGGCTCCCAGAGGACCCCGCCAGCCGCCCCTCGCTGTGAGTGGACGGAGTCTGGATTCGTCCCACTCCCTCAGCGGCTGGGCGCAGCCTTCCAGGACTTCACAAGGACTCAGCCAAAGAAACTCAAGAAGCTTTTCAAAAGAACGAAAACCGTGTAAACAGACTCTCCGTCTCTGTAGAAGGAAAGCCTTCTGCACGCATGTTGCAGAGAAATGAGTTTCTTGGAGGTTATGGGTCAAACCCAGCTGAGCACGCACCACTGCTCCCCGAGGCGGTCAGGTGGCGGTGGGCACCGCCCCCGCTGTGACCCCGCAGCTGGGACCCTCTGCAGCCCGGCCCAGCCCAGCAAGTGCCAGGAGGTTCATCTGCTGCTGGCTTTGCCTGGTGCCCGCGGCACAGACAGACCGTGACTGGAAAGTCGCTGTTTGCTGAGGGCCTTTCAGTGTCTACTGGGACAAGATCGAGTGAGCGTGTCCCGTCGCTTCATCCCAGTGGCGGAGAAGAAAGGCTCTGAAAGTAAAAGCAGAGCTTCAGTTCGGACTGAGCTCATCTTGCTGTGATTCTGCAAAAGGGCAGCCGACCCCTCACACTTCTTCATGGAGTGGCAGTGTTACTTGTCTAGGAGCACGCCAGGGTCTCCTCTACACCGGCACTGTCACCTGAAGCAGAGGAGTTCCCGGGTTACCTGCTGGAAATCTGCGTCTAGTCTGGGGCGGATGGCGGCGCGTTTCATCTCAGTACAGCCTGTGTGGGGCTGTCACCCTAAGATCGCACACGCCCGTGCTGCCGGCGGGGGCGGAGAGGGCAGCGCGACCCGGCAGCGCGACCCGGCGGGTGGACGCGGGAGGCAGAGGGAGCCGCTGTCTCCTGGTGCTGAGTCCCGTCCTGAGAGGGACCTGTCTGTGCTGTGAGGCGGGGCTGCCGGGACAGAGACGTCCACCAGGAGGGCAGGTCTTGGTAGGGACCGGACGGTCATCTGATGTGGCCTTCGGCTGCCCTGGGCTGGTCGTGCGTGCAGGAGGCCGGCGTCTCTGAGACTCTCCCCTGGGAGGCTTCCCGCCGGTGCTCTGTTGGCTCAGGGCGGCCTTCCTCCGGGGCTGTGCTGCCGTCCGCCCCCCGCCAGCGGGCCCTGGCTGCGCTCCGCGTGTTCTCTTTCACGCATTCTAAGTTGGAGTAGAGCCTGACAGATTGATAGTAATTTCTGGAGTATTCTAAATGAACTATTGAAAAATTGTCACCAGGTGAGCCCTGGTGGAGCAGTGGTTGGGTCAGTCACCTCTGAAGGAACACAGGTCACATACCCCTGGTTTGAGTCTCCAGTCCAGAGGGAACAACCAGTGTAACCAACTAAATATAAATAAAATCTTCCTCCTCTCTTCCTGCCCGTCTGCTGCTCACCTTTATTCCTGCCTGCACCTTTCCTCTAAAAAAAAAAAAAAAAAAAAGAAAAGAAAGAAAAATTATCAGCAATAACAATAAAACCCAAAATGCACACAAAGATTCTGGGCTGGGATCGCCCGGTGGAGGCGGCCGTCCAGCGTCTCATGTGCACGCGCAGTGGCCGCTGTGGCGGGGAGAGGAGTCGGGCGCGGGGCTGGCGTGGCAGGTCGATGTCTTTGGGGAGTCATTGAGAACTGGCAGACGGGAGCAGGGTGCGGTGAGGTAAGAAGAGACACATTTCCCTGTGGAGCTGTGGTTATGTGGCGGAGTTCGCAGGAAGGCGGTGGAAGTGTGCTCTGTGAGGTGTGAACCGGAGAAAAGATGCGTTGAGCTGGTCTTTGACAGCAGGATGCTGAGCCTGAACGTTGGGTAAATAAGTGGGAGTGTGGTAGTGGAAACACGACCTGTGTCCCGGAGTGACTGTGCCTGGCGGGTGGTCAGTGCCCCTGGGAAGCAGGCCACAGCGTCCAGAAAGGGCCTGTGGGTGAAGCACTGGGCAGCCACGGGCAGTGCCTGCCTTGGAAATAGGAGGTGCAGGGCAGCGCCCTCGTTGTCCGCAAATCGAAGGGTTCTGCTCTACGGGTTTGGCTGGATCCAAGGGAAGGGTTGCAGAAGACCACCTGTTGGTACAAGGGATGCAGCCTCATCTTCTCGGAGGTCATGGACCCACAGTGGCCACCCTGGCGCCTCACTGAGCGGGACTGGAGCACGTCCGCGAGGAAGCACCTGCAGAGACTGGACGCGCAGCCTGGCGTGCTCGGGGCCCGGCCCACGCGTGCCACAGGCCTCCTTGTCTCAGCCTGGCCTTGTTGAGCCTTGTGTTCCCAGCTCTTGAGCCTTTGCCTTCATTCTGCACGGTGGCCCTCCTTGGGCTTATCCCAAAGGGCTCATGCTCAGGGCCTGGAAGACCTGACCTCAGCTCGTTCCAGCCCACCAGGGCTCTGTGTTGGAGCCGCCCATGCCGTGGAGGCCGTGCGCAGGCTACCCTGGGGCACATGGCTGTGATGGACGTGATTGTGGCCTCGCCCCAGGACGGGCTGCTGCTCTGCCTGCTCTGCAGTCAGTCCTTGGGGCCCACGTGAGGGCAGGGCGGGTTCTTACACTGTCCTGCTGACCCCGTGATAACGTTCCCGGACCGCTCTTCTCCGCCACCGCTGCTGCCTGGCCAGACGCTCCTGTCTGGGCTCAGCAGGGCTCTCGGGACTCAGGTCTCCGGCTCTCCTGCGCCTGCTTGCTCTGAGGCTGCAGGTTCCTCAGCACCTGCACGGCAGTGCCGGCCTTCATGTTCAGCGGCATAGAAATTCCTGCTTTCACCTTCTCTACGCTTCTTCCTCTGCGAGCTGGTTTTCTCCCGTGCCCGGGCACTTTGATTGCAGCCCTGGGAGGCGGGCGGAGAGGAGGTGGCACGAGGACGGCCGGTTTCTGGGTCCCCAGTGCCGACACAGATGCGGACAAGAAGGGGGTGCCTGTAGGGGGGCGGCGGTCGCCCACACCCCGTGGAGCAGGCCCGACTCCTTCCCTGCTGGTCTGCTCCTGGGCTGACCCCGGGCCCTTTCACTCTGCCTGATGGGGCTCAGGAGTCTGACTCCTCCCAGAGGGCAGCTCAGTTAACTGGGTTCCTCCCACGCGTGTGGCTGGGTGTGAGCCCCATTAAACTCCTTTCTGGTCTTTTTTCTTAAACAAAAACGGGAAGAGATCGACTTTGCCGCTGTGTGTCGGGTTCTGGAAGGCGGGACGTAGGGCGGATGCGGGTGGCGGTGGGAATGGCGGGCCTCCTGCCCGTGTGTCCTCAGGACGGCAGCCGGCGTGCATCTGGACGCAGCGCATCGGAGCAGAGTCAAGACCGTGGTCCCGGGCCCGTGGTCGGCTTGCTCGTCGGGGCTGCCGGGAGCTGACAGTCCCGTGTTTTCTCCTAGGTCCACTTCCCGGACACGGAGAGAGCAGAATGGCTGAATAAGGTACGAGGAGAGCCTGTGTGTCCCGGCCTGGGTGGGGCAGGGCGGGGGCTGTCTCCCCGACTGTGGGGCCATTGCATGCTGGCGACATCCAACTCGTCTGCCCTCACAGGCGGCCTCTGCTCCCAAGATGGCGCACTTCTGACCGGCACGACTTTTCCTTTTGCAGACAGTGAGCGCTGTCTTTGACACGCGAACGTCACGCGTGTTTACAGTCTGTCTCTGTCCTTGTGTCTTTCCTAATTATACAACACACGCAACTGGGGGAACGCATGATGGCAAGGAAAGTAACCGCCAGGAAGCCAGGAATAAACAGTACTCTTAAAAGAGGTTTCACAGCGGTCTGCTTTGAAGCGATGTCTTTTATCTGAGCGTTTTGCATGTCCATGGAGCTATGTGATAAAAACTCAGACAGCCTTAGCCACCGAAGGGCAGCTTCCTTCACAGTAAGATCTGTGCCGTTTCAGGTTTTCTGCAAAAAACCTGCCGGCTCTGACGTCACTGCTGGTGACAGTCCTTCGGTGTGAGGATGTGCTTGCATGGTGTTTGCTGATTGTCAGCGCCTACAGCGTAGCAGCTGATCAGTAGCCTGTTGTGATGCACTTTAGCTACGATTCTGTTGCTTTTGTTAACAAAAAGAAGCCGTTATTTTTCAGAGTCTGGTGAAACATGGGGCATCAGTCACCATGATGTATGTGTATAAATGGATATAAACGTGTATAAATGTCATTTACCGGGGGCTGCTCTCCTTTCCAGACGGTCAAGCACATGTGGCCCTTTGTTTGCCAGTTCATAGAGAAGCTCTTCCGGGACACCATAGAGCCGGCTGTGCGGGGGGCCAACACGCACCTGAGCACCTTCCACTTCACCAGGGTGGACGTGGGCCCGCAGGTCAGTGCTCCTGTGCTGCGGCGGCCTGGGCTCCAGGGAGCCACCTCAGTTACGTGCTACAGACGTGCCGAGGCCTTGGCCCTTCCTCCCAGGTCTTCCCACAGGGACCACGGGGGTGTGCGTGTGCCCAGAGTGGACACACGTGTGTCCCGAGAGCCCCCACTGTGTGTGCACGTGTGTGCGTGCGTGCTTGCGTGCACTCGGGGGAGCCTCCACTGCCCCGTGTGGACGCCCTTCACGGTCTTCTGTCAGGTCATCCTTCCTGCCATTTGCTGCCTCCACCCTTTTCCACTCGGTTCTTCTGTCCGATGAGTCTGCGCTGTGTGCAGCCAGCAGGGTGTGTGGCCGCGACTTCACGCTAAAGGTTGGGAGCTGACAGCAGTCTTGCCGAGTCCCCTTCTGGGTGTTAGAAGCAGGACTCTTGGGCTTGCGGCAGCGCTCATTCTGGGTGGGGGAGAACGACTGTTACTGGAGCCGCGGTGCGTGACAGAGGCGGCGGCCAGTTCCTGATCACGCTCGTTGTGAGACTGCGGCCGCCTTTCCGTGAGCGACGGCAGGTGTGCCCATTCCCACGTCGGCACTCACAGCTGCAGCTGTTCACGGCTGCTGGGTTTCACCTGCCTCTCCTGTGTTCCGACTTCGCGGTCTCTGAGCACCAGGGCCTCCCCCACCCCGACTGATGTGGCCACCGAGCCACTGCGTTTTTCCAGGGTCCCCGTCAGCCGCTTTCTTCTGTCTTTGAGGTCGCCAAACTCAGGCGCCAGGTATTCAAGCTGATGTTGACCCTGAGGGGCTGCCCTGGGTGCCCGCGTGACCCTTCCCTTTCTGCTCTGTGCCCTGAAATGGGAGCTGAAGCCGCCGCGGTTAAGGTTAGACGGGGAGGGTGGACTCCCTGCACACTCCTGAGCCCTCTGTGGAGGCTGACAGGCCCTAGGTGAGCCTCCTCTGCAGGCTGCGTGTGTGCAGATGCAATCTCTGACCACAGCGGCTTCTGTCCTAGGAGGAGTTTTGTCCATGCCTTATGATGTGGTTTTATATTAGCGCTAACTGAACGGGGCCAACGCTGGACAAGAGTCGCATGCAGAGTGCTGTTTACAGAAAGGCAGCTGCGTTGTCGCCCACCACGCAAAACTGTGGCAGAAGGCCTCGGGCTTACCCTTCACCAGGGGATGCTCATTTCCTCTGGGGCCTGCTGCCCCGCCCCCCTGTCCTGGGCGGAGGAGGCTGTCCTCCAGCATCCCTGAGACCTGAGGCTGCAGGCTGGGCTGCGCAGGCAGCTCTCCAGCATTGTGTGTGAACCAGGCCCTGGAAATAGAACAGTTCTCATACCTGCCTCTCTTTATCACATGAGGCATTGAGATTACGCCTAGGCTTGCATTCTTCATTCCCTCCAAGATCCCATTTTTGGTGACTCAGAAATCCCTTGAGAAGAATAAGGGTGAAGGGCATGGAAGGAGCAGACACGTCCGGAGAGGGAGTTCCGTGGGCACATGGGAAGGCAGGCATGCCTGAGCGATGTCTCCAGCCTGGCCTCTGGTTCCGCATGTACTCACACCTTTGGCCTCACAGTTCCCTTGTGAGAGACTCCAGCATCTGCATTTTCAGACAAGGAGCCCAAGGAACTTTCTGGAAGTCAGACAGCTAGTGCTCCAAGAGCAGAACTTAATCCCGAAGCCCCACTGGGTCCCTTCCCCTTGTGTCAACACGATTGAGTCTCAACTCCCTGCCCCGCGTTTTGACACCCGCTGCTTCTTGTTTCAGCCCCTCAGGATCAACGGTGTCAAGGTGTATACTGAGAATGTGGACAAACGGCAGATTATTCTGGACCTCCAGATCAGGTGAGTGTGTGTGTGCTCACAGCGTATGCTCGACAAGGCCCGCTGTCGTCGGGCCAGCCCTGCTCTCCCACGAGGGCATTGAGTGCACTGGTTCCCTGCTACCGCTGTCGTTGGATTAGGTTCTTGTTGGAGGCCCCCACGGGATTTTTCTTCTGCTCTCAGCTCCTAATTGCTCGTCATTAACCACGTTCCCTCAGAGGAATCATCGGTGCTTCAGGAAAACTGCAGCCCCTGCCCCTTACGAACGTGGGCCCTGCAGTCCTCAGTGGAATGCTCCCGGACTAAACCGACCCCACAGCGGTTCAAAGGATGACAGAGTCAGACTAGTCACTTTCATCTTCATGTACTCGCCACCATGAAAAAGGAAAGCGAAGTGCAGGGACGGCCGTGCAGGCACACAGTGGTCCCCGGCTGGGCGGCAGCTGCTCCGGCTGCCTGAGGCCCTGTGGCAGCAGACACGGGTGTCTGAGCACGTGACCTGTGGTCACCGTTCCTGCACTTCATGGTGTCCTCTTTCATTTTCTGCAGCAGGGTCACGCAGCCAGCTGCAGGTGGTTCTGATGGCTCTTTCAGAAAAGCACGCAGGATGTCTTAGTGACTGAATGGGGAGGCATCTCCGTCTTTGGGATGTTGACACAGCTGGGTGACAGGGTCAGGCCCACCCCGACTGACAAGGTCCTACACCCGGGGGGTCGGGCTCAACCACACCCCGGGGGCGCCCACTCTGACCACACGAGCTGGGCTGCTGGCACGGCTGTTTCTTGGGCTTCACGGTCACAGCAGTGTTTACCGGGAGCTGCTCAGAGAGCGCAGAAAATTCCATGTGTGGCTTCCAGGCGGATTGCTGGCAGGAGAAATGGGGAAGGTGTCACTGAGCATAACAAGGAAATAAAACGGTCGTGTCTCAGGACGAAGAAGACTTTCAAGGTGGTTTGCAGCAGGCCGTTGATTTCACCGATTGCACAGAGACTCGTTCTCAGCGGCAGCTTACAGGGCGCATGCAGTGGGTGGCAGGGCCGTAGGGCCCTCCCCGCCCGTGGCCTTTGTCAGTGCTGCCACTGCCCACAGCCATCAGCCTGCAGCTCTGTCCGGCGTCGGCCAGGAGCTTGGCACAGGCACCCCACAGCGCACGAGTGCTGCTTGGGCCGGGCGTGCGGGTGGCGGTGTTTGCAGGGATCGGGCCTTGAGTGTGGTTGATGTGCAGACGGTTGATGTGCAGACGGCGCCCCCGTCGCATTGTCGCTTGTAGGACGTGCACCAGCGCCGTCCAGAGGGTGAGCTGACAGCTGCGCAGTCTTCGCTGGCGACATATCCTGGTGACATGTCCTGGAGACATGCGGAGTGGGCGGCACCGGTGCCAGGGCCGCTCCCGCGCCCTGCTGCCTGGGTGCTGCACCTTGCAGGGGCGGATACGGAGAGGGTGACACTCGGCTCTTCTCTGTAGTTTTGTGGGCAACTGTGAGATTGACCTGGAGATCACGCGGTACTTCTGCAGGGCCGGCGTGCAGAGCATCCAGGTAAGGCTGCCGCCTCGTGCTGCGGTACCCCAACCTGCGCCAGGGAGGGGGCATATGCTTCATTAACTCCGCTCCTCCAAAGCCTGACAGATTTGGAGCCGCATGCTCGGTGTGGCCCAGACTCTTCTTCCTGTGATGTGCGGTGTCCCGCTTGGACCTAGGTGCAGGGCACGATGCGGGTGATCCTGGAGCCCCTGATCGGAGACATGCCCCTGGTGGGAGCGCTGTCGCTCTTCTTCCTCCGGAAGCCGGTGAGTGTGCCTCTTCCCACTTCCCCTCCCTGCTGGCGTGGAGGGCTTCATCTCTCCACGCCAGCCCTTTCTGGATGATGGAATTAGTATTTGCTGTATGAAACTTGATTAGACTTTTTCAAAAGCATAGGCTGTGATGAGCCCTGCTGGCTCCGGCACCAAGCCTGTAGCCGGGGTGTGGATCACGTAAAGCCTACCGACCCCGGTTCACGACCTGCAGCCTGGGAGAATGACCCAAACAGAAGTCCTCCCTTCCTCTCTCCCTTTTTCTCCCTCCCCTGCCCTACTTTCTTTAAAACATGTAATGTGCAGGTTGTAACAAATGGATTCAACACCTGTTACCGGTGTAACTAATAGATACTTGCTTATTTACTCTTTTTATTTTAAAGCAAAGGCTCCAGCAGGAATGAAGGTAATTTACGCAGGCAGATAGGAAGAAAGGAGGAAGAAGCACTTTATTTTATTTCCAGTTAGTTCACACTGGTTGTTTTCTCCTGAACCCAGGGGTGTGTGGCCTGCGCTCCTTTGCAGGCAGTTGACCCAGAACCTGCTCCACCAGGGTGTGCTTGCTCGTTTGCACTTTTTAGCCTCGGGGTCAGTACCAGTAGAGCCCCAGTCCTCATCAGAGGCTGAGTCCAAGTCACAGTGCGGAAGGTCTGGAGCCTGCACCTGAGCCCCACTCTGTTCCCACATAGAAGGCTTTGTTTTAGGCTGGACGATATTTTAGCAGTTGGATAAACTGTGATAAATGTTGTCATTTCACATTGTCAGGCGTGTCTATTCCATTTGTTGTTAGAAGTAATCAATACTCATTACTTGCTATGAGCTGCAAACCTAACTCAGCAAACAGGCCATTCCTCCTAGGCAACTCTCCAGGGAGGCCCTGCCTTGGGTCTGTCCTCCGTAGCCCAGCAGCAGGTGGTCTGCCTGGTGGGAGTGCTTGCCCACTAGATCCCAGGATGGAGGCGGGGTCTCTCCACCCTCCCTCCTCTCCGGGTGTCCTGCCCGAGGCCGGGTGCTGTCAACAGAGACCTGCAACCGGGCCTCGGCCATCCTCGCTGCCTTCCCCGGGCGCCCGCTGCCTCTCCAGGACAGGCTGTTCTGCACACACACATCTGCACGCACACACACACTCGCGTGAGCACATGCACACACACTGCAGGGCCTGGTGCTTGCCCCGGCTTCCGAGACCAGCTCTCAGAGCCAGCACCTGCCCCATGGGGTCCGCGGCTGCCTGCTGGGCGAAGCACCTGGTTCTCAGCCGTCTCTCAGATGTCCTTTGTGTTGGCATCCTGTGTCGTCTTAAATGGGAACAAATACCTAGGCACAAACTGCTGGGGGTTTTGAGGTGGTTTTCTGGATCAAGCCACAGTGTTTTTTCTGTACAACACAGAAGAATTAAGTGCCTTTTTTTATTACCACAAAATGATTCTCATCTGCTTCTTCTTGCATAAAAAGTGAATTTATTTTTAATGCATTTGAACAACACAAAATGTACAATTCGGATCTGCTAGAGAACCTCTGTTGAATTTTACTTTATTAAAATTTTGAGAAATGAAGAGATTCATAAAAGATATGAAATTCATCATTTTTCCCAGTTATTTAAAGGTCAGTATGTTTAAGAAACTGCCTTTAATAATGAGAATAAGATCCTGATGTTTAGCGAACTCTAAATATTTTGAATTCACAGGAAAAGTTTAACAACCTAAAGAAAGACTGTTTTCTCCTGGTTCACAGTGGAACAAAATCCAAATCTTTCAGTCTTCCTCAAACTTTGTAATTCTCTCCCTTAGCCTGGATCCTCCACAGTTTACTTAGTTTAAAAATAGCATTGAAATAGAAACCTCCACAGGAGACCTTGAGCTGGGGAAGAAGGTGGAGTCTGCGGGTAGCTCCGAGTCATGGCGATATGGCGAGCGCTCACCCGGCGTGGGCTTGGGAGAGAGCGAACTTTCCCAGTGACCTCCAGCTAGATTATGTGAGAGCGAGCTCACTGCTGGCGTCCAGGGGTTCTCTCTCCCCCGCGGGGCGCGCAGTGAGCAGGAGCAGCGCTGGCCTGGAGGCCCGGGCTTCAGACAACAGTGCAGTGGGCTCACTGGCTCTCTGTGCGGAGTAGTTTGAAGGCTCCTTGTTCAACTTGAGCCTCCGGGGTGTGGGCGTGTGGCGCAGCGCAGAAGGCAGTGCAGATGCAGGTGAGGACAGGCCTGGGCTCTCGGAGCTGGGCCTCCCCTGCTGGGCACCTGCTCCTCGAGTTGGGCTTCGAACTTCCCTCTCCGGCTCCCTCTCCCTCTGTGGCCCCCTGCAGCCCGGGCCCAGCCACACCCGTCCCTCCAGTAGATGTCACTGGATGACCAATGCCGGGACGTGGTAGGTCCTCAGACTTGTGAGAAAGCCCACTCATGGTATGGCTTGACGCTATGTGGAGGTCTTGACCCCAGAGGTCATGTCAGTCAGCACACAGCGTGCGCTTCACAGGAAGGTCCTGGTGAACAGGGGACCGCCCGGCAGTGTGTGCTGTGGACGTGTCCCAGAACTGGCCACTCCGCCCACTGCCCACGGTTGGCTCGGCCCTGGGGTGTTTGGAACACTTTGGTCTTTTTGAAGTTGAAATATATTTGACCGGATAATTGGGAATGATTTGAATGTGTAATGTTTTTGTCCTTTTTTAAAAACAGCTTGTGGAGATTAACTGGACAGGACTAACCAATCTCCTGGACATCCCCGGACTGAAGTAAGTAGTGCGTGCTGTCCTCTGGCCAGCTTGCAGCGAGCCTGGGGCACAGCGCCTGGGCGGGCGCCGCGGGGAGACAGGCGCCGCGAGGGACGCAGTGTGCCCGAGACTGGGTCAGTGACGGTCTCGTCTTATGTTCACGCTTGCTCTTCGTGAGGCAGCTCACCTGCTCAGAGTTTTAGAAAAGCAGCAGCCTTTTCACAGCCTGTACGTTCTTTCTTTAACTTGGTTTTAGTGATTTCCCAGAAAAATAAAGCTTTAAAAGTGAAAGCATGGGCGCGCCCTGGTAGAGCAGTTACATCAGTCGCCTCCGAAGGAGCCCTGGGCCAGGGGAAAACTGAATAACTAAGTAAAAGGAAATACTTCTTCATCTTTCGTTCCTGCCTCCGGCTCATCTTCATTTCTGCCTGCACCTTTCCTTAAAAAAGCAAAGTGACAATATGTTTCAAAACTGTCCCTGTCTGTCTTTCTGAGCTGTCCCTTTATGGTGCCTCAGAGGGGCTTCAGGATGGGGCTTCAGGATGGGGCTGCAGGCGGCGGGCACAGGTGTGGAGTCTGAGTCGCTCTGTACAGTCTGGAATCCGGAAAGCAAGGCCCCTTCTTGTGCTCACCGCGTCGGCCTTCCTGGCCCAGCCCCACACCCTGGCTGTCCCAGCGGGTGGGAGGGTCAGGGCGCCTTCCTTACTGGTAAAGTTCCCCATTTCTAGTGACTGTTTGCCAGTCTGGGGCTTGCTCTCCACCAGCTTAGAAATTAAATTACAAAGTCCTGATTTGGACTTGTGTTTTCTGTTCCTTTGTATTTGTGAATGTCCTCAAAATGGCCATTTGAGATAATTTTATTTTGTTTCATTATTGGGAAAAAAATAGGATTTGAATAAACCAAAGCATAGTCATAATAAAAGTTTTTTAGGTAGTATGGTTAATTGGCTATAGAAAAAATTTATGTCATCTGAGAGCTTTGGGTAGAAAGAACAGTTGAAAAAGTTTTAGTGTTAGAAGAAACAGCAAACCCAACTCCAGTGGTCTTAAGTAAGAAAATATATAACTAAATAATGTTTAAAGACAGGACTCATTCATTCGACACCTGGCCTCGAGCTCTGCGGGGCTCCAGGCACCGGCCCTGTCCGGGACCCAGAGCCGCTTCGTCCCCTCTGCCGACAGCGCTGCTCCCGCACTGGCTCCTCCCGGGGCTCTGGCTGTGGATATGCAGCTTGTAGCTTCCGTGGTCCTGTCACAGGAGTCTTGGGGTCTTGCCCCAGGGTTCTCGTGACTGAGAATTCGCTGGGCCCACCTGCTCCAGGAGCAGAGACGGCAGCCCAACCTGCAGAAAGCAGGTGAGGTTTATTGAAGTGAAAGTTCACCCTGAAGAGAGAGAAAGGGGGGCTGCTCCACGTGGGTGGGGGTGTGGGGGGGAAGCAGGCACTGGGAGCCTGGGGCAGGGGTTTTAATTGGCCCTTCAGTGGTTGCCTTGCAAGCTGGTTGGAGGATCCCCTGGCCTTTAAGCTGGTTGCCGGAGTTCAAGTTCATCCTCCCTCCTGCACCTTTCCCCCTCCGGCTCTCCAGCCACGGCTGGTTGCTGCTGACCACCCAAGATTGGCAGCGCCCGCCCCCGGGTGCAGGGCTCCGCACACGACCAGGCTGGCTTCCCTGTGACCACCTCCTGGAGAGCTTCCGTGGTCTGGTGCTAGCTGTCCTGCCTGCCCTAGAGGAGGCATAGACATGCCCGAGAAGGCCTTGCCGGGGCCCCCAGAGGAAGACCTGTCCGGCCAGCAGTACGACAGCAACCTGGGGGCTCCGCTTCGCCTCCCTTGCTACTGGGAGGGCCCAGCAGTCTGGGTCCCGGAGCAGCAGCTCCGTGGACAGCTGTGTTCCAGTTGCGTAAAGCAGGCGCCAGCCACGCTAGTGCTCTGCCCGAGCTGCGCGCCCGGAGTCGGTCCCGTGATGTGTGCGAGAAGGGACTCGCCCCCGCCCGAGGGGGTGTGCCTGGGGGGACGCGCCGCTGACTCCTGCGCACACAGCTCCTCCTTATCCGGGGACAGCTCCCGCCGTGGTGCACGCGTGGCATGGGGCACGCGTTCTCACCTCAATGTACAGTCGCCCGCAGGCACACCTCAGACCTGCGGTGCATGTGCGGCTGCGGCAGCAGAGCGGATGCCGTGATGAAGCCAGTCACGTTTTCCGTTCCAGCGCTTGTGACAGTCGTGTTCACGCTGCACCGCAGGCGCGCGGGTGCTGGGGAGGGCGCCGCAGACGCTCGGTGTGTGACGCGCGGTAGAGCCGCGTTGCATCGCGTGTCCCTGTGAGGGACAGGAGAACGGGCACGCATGCCGTTTGGGAGGTGGGCCGTGGTCTGAAGGGGCGAACGGAAGCAGCCTTTCAGAGAGAACTGCACACGCACACGCAGAGCGCCGGGATCCCTGCGTTCGCGTGGGCGATGCGGCATTTCCGTCTCTGTGCTTCCTGCGTCCGAACGTAAAGTGCAGACACCTACACGTAACACTGAAGTGGGGCTGCTCCCTAGAGACTCCGAGGAAATGCTGCACGGCTCTAGCAAGCCGTGTGGTAACATGCGCACCCCAGAGCTTCCAGCCTGGACACGGGACCCTGCCCCAAGCTTCGTGAGAAACATCCCGTGTTCTCATCGATGACGAGTCATTCCGCTGTGCCTCCTGTTCTGCGTTGACGAGCCTGAAGCTGGGTGGCAAGGGAGACGGGGAGACTGGGTGGAAGCCGCCCGCGGCCTGGGGAGGACGTGGACCCCGAGAGCACTGTGGGTGGAGCCGTGGGGGCGCTGGGCCTCTGCGGCTTTGTCGGCTTCGGGCTCTGTTGGCCACCGCGGCAGCTCGGGCTCTTGAAAACATGTCATCGGGGAGAGATTTCTGTGTCAACAGGTTTTTCCACGGGAACAAAACTGGTCTTCTGGGGGAAATGCCTGAAGCAGGAAAGGGCCTGGTGTTAGAACTTCAGGTGCAGGCTGAGCCCCCGTCCTCTGGGTGTCCGTCCGGTCCTCTGCCTGTCCATGAAGGGGGCAGTGCATCTGCACTCGTTGGAGAGTCTGCAGCTTGCTCGGAGGGCGGGTCCCCTGTCCGGGGCGGGTCCCCCGGACACCAGCTCGCAGGTTGTCCTCTGTCACTCACGCGTGATGGGGTCCGTGGGAGTGTCCGCGTGTGCGGTGTGTCTGGCATTACGTCACACTGCGGGTGCCCCCAGCAAGGGAGGCTCGTAAAGCTTTGCAGTCAGGTTGGAGCTGCTCTTTATGGCAGTGAAGTTTCAGTTACGTATGTTTTCAGAAGTGCGGTCACGTATAATTCTCCCGTTGAACCCAAGAAATAGAAGGTATGCTAAAGAATATTTGTGTCTTCAGCTCACATAGTTTGAGTTCTGTGACTGAGCTGGTGTACGGAGCTACAAATCATCACGTTTTCCGGTGCTCGGAGGAAGTGTTGGTGGCCAGAGAAGGGAGTACAAACCAAGCTCTTTTCCCTCATCGGCAGCTGTGTCGTATGAGAGAAAAGGCGATAACCGGAGGACGAGTAGGCGTGTGTGTCTGTAATGGTTTTCTCTGCCCCTGCACGACTGTAAAGGAGACATGCAGAGAGCTGTGTCTCAGAAGTTCACACTGAATCGTGGTGAGCGCATGGGTGTCGTCTCAGAGGTCACGAAGTGTAACTGGAATAATCCTGGGCATTTAGAAACGTCCTGCCCCATACTCGCGGCAGCAGTGTTACATTAAAGTGTTGAAATAGTGGTTTCAAACTGTTGGGACAGCGCCACGTGTGAGTGGGAAAGTGCGTAGTGGGGTCGGGCTGCAGGGACGCTGACACTGGCGTTGCTGTGTCTGATCTGCTTTGCTGTTTGCCTCCCACCTGACAGTGGTTTATCAGATACTATCATTTTGGACATCATATCAAACTACCTGGTGCTGCCCAATCGGATCACCGTTCCTCTCGTGAGTGAAGTGCACATGGCCCAGTTGCGCTTTCCGGTACCGAAGGTAAGCGCGTCTTGGCACGTCCGGGAGCCGTACGCTCGCTGGGGCTGAGATTTGGGTGCGACTGACGGCGAAGCTGCCGCTGGTAGTGCCGCCCGCGCTGCTCTGGAGACCGGCTGAGGCTGCCACAGGGCTCTCAGGACGGGGCCTCGGCGCGGGTCCCTCTGCCGAGGGCGCCTCAGGGCCACTCTTGCACCTTAGCCAGGAGTCCCGGGGCCGGGGCTCCGCATTGCTGTTGCAGGTCACGGGCAACGGTGACAGGCGGCTTCTGTCTCGGAAAGCGCAGCCCACTGTAGCCTGAACAGCGGGCCCTCAGCCTGGGCGATGACTTGTGTGGTGATGGGTCGCAGTTCTCAGACGCGAGTCTAGTCGTCCTGGGCCGTTTCGGGGGCTGGAGGGGAGAGGACCCAGGGATAGGGTTGTCACACCTGGGGTTCAGCCCCCTCACTTTGGTGCCTCTTCTCTGACGACTTGACCTCGGTGTCCTTGCCACACGGGTGACGCTGGCACTCAGAGTTGGTGTTACCGTGGGAGGCAGCCTCAGCAGGATGCCCAGACTCAGCCTCTGGGTCACCGCGGTCCCCGAGGACAGGCAGACAGGACAGGTGGCTGCAGCGGGAGCAGGCGCCTGGGCGGTGCTGCACCGGGCTGTGCCTGCCGTTGGTCGTGACCGGCCCTCGAGGCAGTGCGAGTGCCCCCCACACGAGCGCACGTAGATTTGTGATCGTCATGCCCGCTAACTGACACGGCTGGCGACTCTCAGCCCTCAGCAGATTTCTTGGGAGACTGTGTGTAAGAAAGGGCTGCCTTTCCCCTTCAAATCAGGGTTCCCAAACTGCTCCCTCTGAGCCCACAGGCACCCAGGCCTGTTTGGCCCCAACCTGCCTCAGGTGTGAGGTTTGAAAGCCCATTCCATTCCAAATACGTTACCAGATGATTTTAAGTGCTAAGATATGAAAGTATAAGTAAAGGATTGTATTTGTGTTTTAAAGGAAAGGTGCAGGCAGGAACAGAGGGGAGGAAGACTCGTTTATTTTTTGTTCAGTTGTTCCTGCCAGCCCTGGGGCGCAAGCCCGGGCCGTGGCACGTGTGTGAGCGCGCTGCTGGGGGTGGTCGACCAGCCGCGGCTGCGCCAGCCTCGCCAGGGCGTTTTCCTTGTTTCTAAAAACCTGTTCATCTAAAAACCCGTTTTCTCTGTGCTCACTGGGCAAGAATTATTACCCAGTAACATTAAACAGTTTTGGGGCCAGAATACTGCCCATCCCAACAGATAGCTTTTACCACCTTTGTTTGGAAGTGTGAACCAGCCTTTTGTTTTCTCGACTAGATAGCATTTTAGAAAGAGAACTGTGCCCAGAGTCCAGGAGTAGTGCATAGTCAGAGTTTCCGTTTCCTGTCTGTGAACACGACTACTCAGTGCGTCCAGGATGCTCATAAAAGCTGGAGTTGTCGGGAAACACTGGTGCCAGGCTCTGCGGGCACCGCGCTCGGTCCGGCTCTGGGCTCCCGCCGGAGCTGCACCTGACACATGCGCCGCTGCTCCAGAGGCCCCGCGGGCACGCGCCCCAACCGTGGCCGCCTGAGCACTTGCTTCTCCTTTTCAGGGTGTTCTCAGAGTCCACTTTATTGAAGCTCAGGGTCTTCAGGGGAAAGACACCTATCTTAAGGGACTTGTCAAGGGAAAGTCAGATCCCTACGGAGTTATTCGAGTTGGCAACCAGATCTTCCAAAGCAAGGTCATCAAAGAGAACCTCTCTCCAAAGTGGGACGAGGTGTACGAGGTGAGTGTCATTGCTTCACAGGCTGGGTGCACAGCGGGCGGGACCCCTCACCCTGCAATGGGCGCTGCCGACCGGCACCAGCTGACACCCGGTCTTCGTTCCCGCCTGAGAGCACGTCTGCCTGTGCCTTCCTCACGCCGACATTCAGGGTTGTAACCCGCGATTGCAGAAGCCACCGAGGAGATAGTCGGCAAGATGTGTCTCATGATGCAAAAAACGTATAGCTGGCGATCACCCACAGCACGTAGGCGTGTCTGTAACTTCGTACGTAATACATCTGCACATCCGACGCGGCTGTGGCTCAGGCGGCTGGCTAGCGATGTCCTGCCCCGAGTGCACCATCGTTTCTTCACGCTGGGAGGCCTGGGCCCTTCCGTGTGAAGCAGAAGCGGCGCGGCCCAAACCCTTCGTCCACCTGAGCGGTCTTCTCTGAAAGCTGCTAAAGGCGGCCTTGCTGCGCCCAGTCACCTGGCTTGCAGGGCTGGGAGAATTTGCAGAACTGTTCTCAGGACAGGAGTACGTCTTCTCCCTCAGCTCCCACCCCAGTCTGGTCTGTGGCCACATTCCCCCCTCGCAGGGTGCTGAGTGATGCAGTGGCCACCCCAGGGACAGCATCTGAATTGGTGTGTCAACACCAGTGGGTACCGAAGCCGCAGCTGGGCTCGCGCTATGGTCCTGTGCCGTCCTGGGCGAGTGGCTGTGGCCTGCGGACACGCAGCCCAGTCAGCACTGGGCTGTGCGCCGAAGGACTGTGGTGTGGCCGAGTGTGACCGTAACTGTGACCTTCCAGGTGCTGGTCTATGAGCACCCGGGGCAGGAGTTGGAGGTCGAGCTCTTCGACGAAGACCCGGACAAGGACGACTTTCTGGGAAGGTGGGTCGTCCTGGCTGAGCGGACATCGCTGTCCCCGAGGCGTCTCTGTCCCCGAGGCGTCGCTGTCCCCGAGGCAGTCTCTCAGAGCTAGCAGGCAGGATTAGCTCGGTGCACCATGTGTTCCTTACAATGACGCAGCAAGAGCAGGTTTCACCTTCGGCTTCTTGAACATGCCCGGTTCTTGACAAGCTTCACATTTGTGTAAGAGAAGGAAGCTTCTAGAACTGGGTCTGTCACAGCAGCAGCTAACTTACATTGACTCCGTTTGGAACTGAATCCTGCTGTCGGGGCCATTTGGCCGGCCATCTGCTCAGCATTCCACGTCACTTCTAAAAATGAGCTTGTAACTTCTCAATTTGTCATTTTTTGTTGCAAATGTTAATTTACATTGGAACAGTAGTGAAGTGTTTATATTGACCGAATAGCCAGTATAACTGAAAATAATGAGCTTTATAAAAGCTCTCTTCTACCTAAGCTTTATTACTGACCCCGGTTTCTGTGGCAGAAACGACAAAGACGGGGCACTAGGCTGTGGCTCGTTCATGAGCCCATGGGCAGCACCTCTGACAGGCACCTCACGGCCCATCGGTGCGAACGGGAGGGCCGGGTCTGCGGGGGCATCACCCTGTCCCCGGGGCTGCTACTCCTCCCAGCCGGGTGCAGTTCTGCAGACGGAGCGGCTGTCTCACCGGCGAACTCCCTGCTCCTGTGCAGGGGCCCAGGGCTCTGTCTGCCGCTGCTGGGGTTCTCTCCTCGCCTCTGACCTCAGTGTCTGTCCTCACCCCGCCCTGAGGCTGAGCCCGGAGGATTTTTGGAAGACAGTTTCTTGATCAATTAGGGTTTTGTCAACATATCTGGAGTACTTTTTTCTAGACACGCTTAAGATGATTCTAGTTTCAAGAGTGTGTTTCTGTGTTCTAAAGTCATCGTGTTGTCACTTCTAGTCTCACGCTTGATCTCTCTGAAGTTGAGAAGGAGCGCCTTCTGGATGAAGTAAGTTTTCTCTGAGAACTATTCTTCCACTGAGTTGACCACATCCGGGGTGGGGGCCAGTGTCATGTTTGGAGAATGTGACTCCCTCGCAGTGTTGAAGCTAAGGCCTCTTAGCAATAGCAAAGTGAAAGCCAGCCCAAGGACCAAAGCGGACCGTGCTCCACAGGCCCGCCCTCCCGAGGATGCCCGGGAACTCGAGTTCCTGATTCAGGAGAGCTTTTGCTGAGCTCGGACGTTCTCTCCTCAGTGGTTCACGCTGGACGAGGTGCCCAGAGGAAAGCTGCACTTGAAGCTGGAGTGGCTGTCCCTGCTGCCGGATGCATCCAGCCTCGACCAGGTGTGCTGCGCGTGCGGGCGTGTGCGTCAGGCCTTGCAGCTGTTCCGGGGGCTGTGCTGGGGGCTGCAGTCGCCGGGGGCCAGGGGGTGGGCGCTCACAGATCTGGGTGCCTGTTGTACGAGACCCTGTGACTTTCACACGCAGTCCAGGTATTTGCGAGCCCGACCCCGAGCCAACGGGGATGTTTAGAGGCGAGGCCAGTGTTTTCATGCCCTCTGTCCTGCAGGCCTTGCACGGTCTGTGTCCGCTTTGCTCGCTGCGGACAGCAGGCACAGGGCCTGCAGCTCTGCAAAAGCACCGCTAAGCCCCGCCTCCCTCGCAGGTACTGACAGACATCAGAGCTGACAAAGACCCGGCCAGCGACGGGCTATCCTCCTCGTTGCTGATCTTGTACTTGGATTCAGCGCGGAACCTTCCGGTAGGTGGTGCACCCGGCGTGACTCGGCTCCTGCTGCAGGCTCGGCCACACCCTGCCCGCAGCACCTCGGGGTCGTGGGTGTGCGCTGCGGCGTGCTCTGGTGCGTGTCATGAAGAAGTGCCCATCTAGGGGGAGAATTGCCCCGTGGTTAGGGAAGGAGATACTCTGTAGAAAATCTCTTAAAACGTAGAGGGAGAAAGCTGCCTCAAATGGCTGGGGACGCCCCAGAGAACAGCAGTGCTGGCCGTCATCCTGGCTTCTGAGAGCAGTTCCAGCCGCGCGGGAAGGGTCTGTCACGTGGTTGGCATCCAGCCGGCACCAGTGCACTGGCCGGTCTTCTGTGCCCTCTGTCTCCTGCGCAATGATGGCGCAGAAGCACCCCCGCAGCTCCCAGTGTGGCCTTGGTCGTGACCCCAGGGCCCTCATCTCAGGAGCAACGCCCTGCAGAGTGGGCGCTGAGCCGTCCTGGGCTTTGCTGAGACGCAGACAGGTGTATGTCCTGCTCCCTCCGCTGTCAGACGGAACTGCACCAGGGCTTTTTAATGGGGGTTTCTTGACGGATTTTATCTTCTCAAAATGTTACCCTAACATTTGGATCCACCTTTCAAAGTGAAGTCTTTCTTGCTTCAGTCTGGGGGAAGTTGGTCACTGCTATTTGACCTTTCTGTGGGGCCTCTTGAGTGGTGAGCCCGTGTGTAACTGCAGTGATGCCTGTGAGAGTGTCCGAGACGGGCCGGGTGGGGCGGACCTGTCTGCCACGTCCTGAGTGGTGTTGGACTGACGAGGGAGGCTGAGCCCTCCTTGTAGAATCTAAGTCATTTGTTGCATTGTCTGACACATGGGCACTGTCATTTAACAGAAGAAAAGTGATTTTACCGGCTCCTACGCGGGGACACTCGTGCGTGACGTGTCCCTGCTGTCAGAGGCACAGGCTCTTTGCAGAAGTGTTGCCCCCAGGAGTGTGCTCGGACCGCGCCTCTGACCGCCCCCTCAGCCCACCGTTCCGCGTCTGCTTCCCCACGTCCGCCTCCCTCAGCGCTCCACTCGGGGCACTGGCGTGGCCACTGGAAAAGAGGCGCGTGGAGACCATGCTTGTGCGAATGCCGCCTCGGTCTAGAGAGCGCTGTGGCCTCTGCTCCCTCCTCTGCCCTGAGGGGCTGTGTCCGGTGGGGCGCCTGTGTCCACACGCTGAATGCTGAGCTTCTGCAGCTGCTTGTCCCTGCGTGTCACACTCTGCACCCTGCTGCACGCCCTGGGGCGCAGTGCCCGTGCCTGAGACCCCATGCTGCTGCTGGGCCATGAAACAAATCTCTGAATTCTAAAAAGAAGAGAAACGAAGCTGTAATGGTTATAACCAGTTTTCTCGTTCTTCCATGCAAGATGTCAGTTTCTTCAGACTTTCAAACTTCTTTAAACCCACTTTCTCCTGCTGGCCACCGCGAAGTGCTAGGACGCGGACGCCAGCGCTCAGCCCTGCGGGCAGTGGCACCCACAGCCTGCCCCCGTCCTGGCAGGCAGAGAGGCCCTCGGACACGTCAGCTCCGCTGCCTGGAGCTGGTGGGGAGGCTGGATTTGACGTCATGCCAAAGTGCCGCCCTTCTCCATGTTTGGAGCAGAAATTCTCACATGTTCGGGGATCAGCCGGTGCCACCGATGGCTTCATCCTGGCTTTAGAAAGTTGTCAAGTTGAATTTGGCGACAGTGAGTTCCGGGCGCTCCTTTGGCCCTCGCATCTGGGAGCATTGCTGCTGTGATCCCAGAGTTTTCTTTTGTCTTTCCTCTGCTCTCAGCCAGCTCTTTAGAAGGGCAGGGGGCACCACTTTCTAAGCAGGCATTTTGTCCAGTTTTGCCTTTTTAATTTAGCGAGAGGTGGAAGAAGCACTCTGTTTCATTTAGTGATTCACAGGCCCCGAGTGCCTGGTCTTGAACCTGCGACCTTGGCATGTATAAGGGACGCCCCCAGGTGTCCTGGGCCTCTAGGCCACCAGGACGCGTCCATGCCTGATGTTGTGGGTGAGAAAAGGAAGACCTGCAAGGACCAGGTGGAATGCGGAGCCCTCAGCCGTGACTGCCCACAGTGACGGTGCCCTGCAGTGACCACAGCCCCGCAGTCACATCCTCCCTGCAGCGACCCCTGCAGTGACCAACCCCCCACAGTCACATCCCCCCTGCAGCGACCCCTGCAGTGACCAACCCCAGTAGTGACCCCACCCCCACAGCGACCGTCCCACACCTCTCCTCACTATCCCTGGGTATGACCTTTTAAGGTCAAGATGAGGCCGTGGTACTCTTGGCAGCTGCTCTCTGTTGATCTTGAATGAATCATTTTCTCTGGGTGTTTAATGGTGGGAATTGTTCTATGAGCCCTTTCAGTGCCCCAGTTTCCACTGGTCTCTCCATGTCCCCTGCGTCACTGCAGATGGGCACTCCCACCCTCCGGGAGTCTGGCCTTTTTATATTTGGCAGTGACATTGTGGCATCCTCAACGCCAGCCCTCCTTCCGCGTGCCCAGTCAGCTTTGACACAGGCATGTGTGTCACCAGATTTTCTAGGGAGTAATTGCTTTTTTGTTCATTGTCGTTAGTGCAAAGTTAGAGCAGCACTGTTAGAGCACACTGTTTCCGTGGCAGGTTCTGGGGGCCGGAGCCCATCACTGTCTGCCTTCCTCCTCAGAAAGTGCCTGTTGCTGCCCAGGACCTCCCCGTGCTCACACCC
>RJWH01006931.1:0-46652 GCA_004363575.1 Solenodon paradoxus | reverse complement strand
GCCAGGGTATCCCCCCAAATGGATGGAGGACGTCGAGAAGGTCCCTTTAGGATTCCTGTCACATTCTGCATTGTCTCTCCTTCCTTCTCTAATCAAACCTGCTTTTCATAAAACACCACTTTGGGGCTAAATGAAGCACACTGCAAACGCGCTTGGTCTCCCGCATTTTCATCAGGGGACCCACTCATGCATTCACTCGATGATTCCACCATCGCGGTGCTGCTCAGGCAGAGACCTGGGCCACGGGAAGGCCGGGCTCGAGCCGGAGGCCCGTCATCGCCTGAGGGGAGAAGCAGAGAGGGCAGGTGTGCGGGGGAGGGCACTAAGGTGTGTGGCTGCACAGCTGCAAGGCCCTCAGCCGCAGACGCACATCCCCGGGGAATTTATAAAGTACCCCCCACGGGCCTGGTCTCAGTTTCTAACTGAACTGACTGCGATGCAGCCAGGAGTGGGAGCTCTACATGCCCCTTGACTGAGTCCAATGTGCTGCCAGATTTGAGAACCTCTGTGATGGTCCCCAAATTAAATGGGTTGCAGGATGCTTATTTTACATACAGAGACGAGACCAGGTGCATTCCAAAGGCAGGTTCTTGGGGGACCCGGCCTCGGACCTGGAATGCTGTGGCCCCGTCTGGTGAGCTTCCAGCCAGAGTCTCTGTGGGCTGCCCCAGGGACCCATCCTCCTACTGCTCGTCCCGTGGAGCCTGTCCTGGCTTCCAGCCCTGCAGCAGGGGTGACAAACCCACCTCCCTCTACTTCACCTCCCTTCGTGTCTGCCCAGTGAGGCTGAGTGATGCTCTCGGTCAACCCTGGGATTCAACCCGCCTTGGATGGAGCAGGACTCTCGGGGTTCGGGGGCAGCGGGCACCCTCTTCATTCAACAAGAAGTACCAGCCCCTGCGGTCATCTGAGTGCAGCTCCTGTCCGAGGCCAGGGCCTGTGTGAGGAAAGTCTTCCCGGGGAGCCCGAGCATGGCCCCTGGGGCCAGAGGGGCAGTTAGGGCTTCGGGAGAGGGGTGGGGGATATCACACTGGGTCCAAACCTCCTGAAAGTGGTGCTGCCACTGGATTCACCCTGGCACATCCGAATGGAGCACAGCACACAAGCAGGAGACGCTCAGCAAATATTTGCTAACAGAATGACGTTTAGCACATGACAAGGAAGAGAAGGACTCCAAAGCCTGTCCCACTGAGGTGACGGTGCTGGCAAGTCTGATAAAGCACATGTGAAATACAAAAGAACAGATTGGTGTGCCCTAGTGGAGCAGTGGTCCGGTCCATCTCCTCTGAAGGACACAGGCCACATACCCTTGAGTTTGCGTCCTGGGTCTGGGGGCAACAACCAATGTGAACAACGAAATAAAAATGAAAATAAAATGCTTCTTCCTCCTCTCCTCCTGCCTGCCTGCACCTTTCCTTTAAAAAGAAGAAAGAGGGAGAGAGGAGAGGAAGGGAGGAAGTAAGGAGGGAGGGAAGGAAGGAGGGAGAGAGGACAGACCTCTTAAATTCTTAGAAAGTCTCCAAACGTACATGGTTGTCTCCTCCTTTGCCCTCCCCCACTCCTTTAAGCACCTTTGTCCCCATTCAATTCTCAGCACGTGTATTTGCTGGGTGTGTACCGATGTGTTGTGAAGATGCTTAGACAGGACACCAGAAACTTAGGCAACAAAAAAACAAACAGATAATAAGTTGGACTTCATCAGACTGAAAACCTGTACGTGTCAGAAGACACCACCAAAACAGGAGAAAGGGCCTACGGAATGGAAGAAAATATTTGCAAATCATATATGTGATAAGGGACCTGTATCTAGGCTAGATAAAGAACTCTTACAACTCAGCAATATAAAGACAACTGGAGATGAAAATGGGTGGAGGCTATGAACAGACATTTTCCCAAGGAAGATGGAGAAAAGGCCAAAGAGCACTTGAAAAGGTCCCATTAAGGAAATGCAAGTGAAAACCACTTGCACTGTGGAAATGCGCAGACGCTAACGTGTCAGCGGCCCGCGGGGAAGTCAGCGCCTTGCACACAGCTGGCAGGATGCACGTGGTAAGACCGTCTGGTCGGTCCTCAAAAGTGAGTTACTGCACGGACAATGATTCTCCTCCTAGGGATAAATCCAAGAGAAATGAAGACGGGTTCACACACACAAGTGGACACGAACGTTTACTGTAGCATTCGTCCTAAGAGCCCAAAGGTGGAAACGAGCCCAAAGAGCTTTCATTCGATAACAAAAAGGGGTCTGTTCCTACAACGGGAGATCACTGAACCACAGAAAGGACAGGCGTGTGGCTCTAACTCCACACGGATGGACCTTGAAAACAGTATATCGGAGACGCCAGTCTCAACAACCATATTAGACAACTCCATGGCTGCAGAAGTCCCGAACGGGACATCTGTGGAGGCAGAGTCCTTCCGTGCCCGCTTAGGCTGCGGGTGGGCTGGGGGACAGAGAGGAGAGCGCTCACGTGCCAAGGGCTTCTTCTGGAGGCGATGGAAATATCCAGAAGTGACTGGGGATGGTCGGGCATATCTGGGAATAGACTACAAAGCACCGAACGGTGCACTTTAAGTGGGCAGATGGCTACTACGTGAATCTCAAGAAAGATGTTGAAGGGACAGACGTTTAGCAAAGCGACACCGGCTAGAATACTAACGTCCTACTTCTCACCGGTCAGATGGGCAAAAACGAAGACATGTGACAAAATGTCTGTGTGCAGGGCTGGGCTGAGGGCGGCGGGCCTGTCAGACACTGCTGTGGGAAGGCAGTGGCGCTGTCCCCCGACAGAAAGCACGGAAGCCGCCCTCTTCTAGGAATCCACCCTGAAGAGATGCTTCCATAACTACAGAACTTGTACCTACAAAGTTAGTCATCACAACGTTGTTTTTGAGTACAAAACACTGGAAGCAATCTCAACGCCATGCAGGGGAGCAGGGCTGAACAAGCTGGCATGTTGGACGCCCAGCAATGGCATCCAAGCAGCTGTAGAAAAGAGCGAGGTGACTCTGTGAACTGATCTCAACGGATGTTCATTGTCCAAGGAAACAGAGCGCCTATCTATTAGCTCTCGAAGAGTATCTACCTAGGAAAGAAGGGAATGGGACTGTAAACTCACACATGCATCTCCCCACGTGTGAGAAACACCAACAGGAAAGACAAACCAGAAACTCAAGAAATGAGTTACCTACAGGCTGGGGCGAGGGGAGAAAGGAAGTGGTTGAGGGGGTGGTGAGAGTGTTACCTTTTTTGTGAACTTCACTCTCAGATGCAAGGCTGTGTTTTTCATATATCTCCCCGAAATAAATGATGAAAATCAACCAGGACATGGGAAGTCCCAAACTGGGGCACACACACTGACCAAGGAGGCTATTAGGAGCAGGGAGGGGAGGGAAGTGCTGCCTACAGAACTCTGGAGAAGTGTTTTGACAGGAGATCACAAGTTTAAAGGCGAAAGGAACCGTCCATAAACACGCTGCTGTCACGGGCAGAGCGAGACATTCAGCACAGGGGCTTGTGTCTGTGACAACGCTACTGTACGAGCACGTAAGTGACTACATCATAGATAACGACAGTGGGTTTCTTACCAGGTTCCAGGTAGCTGTACTGCACACTGACTGAGAAGAGCAGCTGTGCCACATCATTAATGGGCAAGAAGATAATTTGTCATAAATTGATAAAATCACAAAAACATAAATCAGGAATATTGGTTTTAAAAGGTGTAAAAAAAACTTTTTTTACTAAAATGTCTTCCTTCATTAAGGTTGGTATCAGGATTTTGAATTCTAGGATGCACATGTGTAACAGAGCTCTGATTTACCTCGTGAAAGCCTTTTATACTGTTGGTTGACAGACAGAGGATGCGCTTCACTGATTCTATCATTCTGGTCATTCATCTATGGATGACACTGAAAGGCTCCATGCGTGCCCAGTCTTCGTATTTCACCAAATCATCTAACCCAGATTCTGTGCCAAATGCCTACATTCTATCTGCATTATGTTCTCTATTAAAGAGCAAATAACATTCAGCACTTTCAAGAAATCAGCTCCTCGGGAATCACAAACACATTTCTTTTGTGGGGGATAAAAAAGGAGATTGCTTCTTCTTTTGCTTCCAACTTCCAGTATGGTATGATAAATTTGGTAACAATCTCATTAGAGAACTGTTTGAGACAAGTTAGGTAAAGAACTGAGAGTTAATGATCAGTGAGTAACGAGAATAAATGAAGATCGCTGTGACTCACATCATTTGAAAACAACCTGTCAAACCAAACTGTCAACCAGTTATTTTCTCTTTTAGGGAAAAACTGCTTTATAGTCAGTCAGTGAAAATGCTTGCAGTAAAAACGGTGCAGCAAAAATGCTGGTGGCAAAAGCGCTTTCAACAAAGAATTTAGAATCTACTGGATGTGTTTTTACCAGAAGTTATAATGAATCAAAGGGGGAAAACTAGAATAATACACACATAGAGATAAATAAAGCTAAAATAGTCTCTCACATACATACACAAATCAGTAACATGCCCGAAGGCCTCCTTATGTTTAGATCTCTATGTAAACAGATACAGAGGTGTATGTTTCTTTAGTATAGTTCCTTGCTTTCTACACCAGGAAACCTTAGAAGCAATAACACCCCAGGAGCAATGAGCACCCTTGGTGTCCAGACTGTGGTTTCTCAGCACCATTCACCATTAAATGTAACCAGGGTTCCTTGGAGAAATGGTCAATTCCAGGGCTGGGGCAGGAAAATGCAACAGGAGACTGGAACCTCTTGAGGCGCCAGAAAATGGAGAGGCACTTCAAGAAAGATGGGAGACTTCCAAAAGGACACAGATGTCAACCTGAAGGAGCTCCTGAGAGCAAAGCCAGAACAAGCTGAGCGACAAAGCAATGCTGATGATGGATTATGACCCACAGAATCAAAGAAGTATCTGAGTCCATCATGATCTGACAGGTTACTGAATACACAAACGAGGGAGAAGAGCCAGGCCTTCTGTACAGAACACTTGCAGCCACTCAGCGTGGAAGGAATGGGGAGGTCCCCAAACCCCCACAAGTCAACACTACAGTGATGGCTGCTACGGTCAGACCCAGCGGTGGTAGAGTCAGCAGATTCAGGAGAAGTAGGGTTGAGCCTAGTTGCCAAGAGCCTCCCCTAAGATCTCCACCAACCAGCTACAAAGGGGGAACTCATAACTTCACAGCAGGCAGTCTGGCTCAAGGTCCTCTCTCAGCTGCTAAAAGCTTTGGAGAAAGAACAGGCCCAGGTCCGGCCTGAGAGAGGGAGTCTTGCTAACTGCATTCCTCCAGCAACAGACCAAGCTGCTCTTTTCCCTGGAAGGTCCGGAGACCAGACTTCTCCAAGCCTTACCCCAGTGTCCTCATGTGCCCTGTGGGACGTGCACTGGCCCCGGCCCTCCATGGGTGCCAAGTGTGGCCATCCCAGCCTGAGCCTGGCCCGGCTGATCCCACTGTCTTGGACATGGAGCCAGAAATGAGCCCGGATTTCACCTGGCCAGCGATAAAAGGCCAAAATCTCAGGGAAGATGCTTTTTTCCACAGAGATTATTTTATAGTTGGGGAACGGAGCCACCCCCGCAACTCCAACTCCCTGAAGATGAAGAGGGACCTGGGTGCACCTTTAATGTCAGACAACAGGGGCCCAGCACAGAACACCTGGGGCCAGAGTGCTTGTTCACCAAGAGATGCCCTGACACTGCAGGAAGAGGGGACAGCAGAGTCTCTGTGCATCAGTCTGGGAAGGGAGTGGCCCGGAGACAGGACTTCATCGCTGGGTGGTGGCTGCACTTGACCCGACATACCAGGTGAGAACCATCACTACAGGTCCCGTCACGCCTCCTGCACCCAGGGTCACAGCTCCCAACTGTCTGGGGGCCCTGGACACAGAGGCGCCCTGGGGTGGAAGAGGGGTCAGTGAAGGCGCTCAGGGAGACTGGCCCTGGAGAGGGCCTGGGGGCCCTGAGCTCTTCCCATCGGTGTCCTGAGCCTGTCTTCTCACTGGATGTTCTGAGTAACAAGTATCCTTTGTAATCAAGCAGTGGCCAAACGAGCCAACAGGTGTCCTGAGTTCTGCGAGGTGTTGTCACGCATTATCAACCTGGGGATGGGCTCGGGGGAACGCCCATCTGTGGCTAGTTGGTCAGAAGCACAGGGGACAGCCTGGGCTTGTGCTGGCACCCCGCGGGAAGGGTGGTCTCAGGGGACTGAGCCTTTAGCCCGTGGGCTCCGGTGCTGCGTCTGCTGAACAAGGCCAGACAGCAGCAGGCTGTTGGTGGGAAACACACAAATACAGACACATGCAAACACACAAGCAGATATACACGCAGACACACCCACAGACACAGACACCCGCACGCACACGCAGAGACACACATGCACAGACACACACGCCCACACAAGCACACACCCACAAGACACGCACACGCACAGATGCACATGCACACAAACACACGCACACACGTACACACATAGGTGACAACTGGGTCCAGGACCGCAAACAGCGGGAGTGTAAAGAAATCAGGCCGAGGCCCCCTGCCCGACGGTGGGCTTCCGTGAGCAGCTAAGCCTCCTGCTGGAACTCTCCGTACCATCCCCTGTACAGGTGGAGCCTGGGGAGGAGTGTGGAGAAGGGTGGGACGGGGCACGGCAGGCCAGTTCTCTCTTCTCTCACCGTTGTCTCACTCGCCTGCAACACATAACCCGTTAAGAGCTGTCCAGTGTCACTGCACATCTGTCCTCTCTGTGAATAGTTCTCCCCAATTCTCCAGTAACCCTGGAAACATGACTCATTAAAAAGTGAGTTTCTGACCATTTACATCTTAGTGTGAATTACTGGTCACATTAGACTTCTGATAGAATGAGAGGACAGTTGTTACCTACCAGGCCCTGAGGACATGTAAGATGTACTCCCAGAGTTCAACAATAAACACGCATTAGACCACAAGGAAAACATCAAAAAGATTTAATAATAAAAAGCTATCCATAAATGATCGACAATCCTTGGGGTTTCTCAGAAGAGATTCCTAGCTGGAGGTATCAGAACACTCTACCCTGGCAAACCCTGTGCCAGTGGTAAGTCCCTCAGGTAGGGTCCACACACATCCCAAGGACCCAAGTTCAAGACCTGGACCAAGGGAACAACCAGGATGAACAACTAAATAAAAATAAATAAACTTCTCCCTCCTCTCTCTTTCTGCCTGCCTGCTCGCCTTCCTTCCTGCTGTACTTGTCCTTAAAAACAAGAAAAAGACTTCCCAACTCCACCTCAGGGGTCTCAGAGAGTAAAGAGGGGAAGCATATGCCACGTTCCAAGAGGATGACAGGAACACAGTGACATCTTATCTGTCTTTCTCCCTGTAGGGACCTGCCCTCCTCCCAGCTGGGAGCTGGGCCGTCAGTGCCTCCTCCAGTGTGTGTGACACACAGATGCCGTGTCAGTGTCCTGAGGCCTGTGCACGCCAGCAGGTTAGACTGGCTGGCTAGGAGAGTGTTTCCAGAACCATGCGGAAAAGGAGAGAGGGCCACCTGTCAGGACGGGGGTCAGGCCCACCCAGGGACACGACACTGAGTGTCAAGGGCACGGACCACAAGGCCACTGGCTGCCACACTGTGCTGGGGCCAGGGAAGCTGCGATGCTTCCCGAATTCTTGAAATGTCCCCTCCACCCAGCAGGGAAAAGTGGATTAGTAACTTCAGTAGAGAGACGGAGGGAGGAGGAGGGAGGAATATTTCACCTTCCTCGTGCACTGAGCTGGTGGGTGCAAACGTAGACCTGCTTTGGGGGCACCAAGAGGAACCTGCTACTTCTGGGTATTTCCCGAAGCATCTAGTAGAGGCCCTGAAGCTTGCTCATTGGAAGAGACCATAAAGCACAGCAGGCTGCAGACATAAGAGTGAGAGGTCTGTGGGAAGGCGGAGGAGAGCAGATGACACTCATCCCATCACCACCCCTTGAGGCCTTTCACAGGGTCCTGGGGCTCCCCCTGCAGACCTCCTGAGCGCCCCACTCTGGACCCCACCCCATAGCACACTTCAGTCCCTGTGCCATGAGGGACGTGTGGATGCAGGTGCCATGGGGGCAGTGAAACCGAGCAGGCGAGCTCCCCTCTGAGGGTGGGGTTCCATCAGCCCTTCTCCCTGCCTAGATACCAATGAGCATTTTACGGGGGTCTCTGACAGCCCCTGACCCCAGGCGAGCAAGTAAGACAGTGACTACTTCAAGTCAATTAAGAGAGAGCTGGCACACCCTGGTGGAGCAGTGGTTAAGTCCGACCCCTCCAGCTGAGCACAATCCTCATACATCCCAAGGACCTGGGTTCAAGTCCGGGGCCAGGGGAACAACCAAGATGAACAACTAAATAGGAAATAAAGTGCTCCTTCCTCCTTTCTTCCTGCCTGCCTGCGATAGCCTTCATTCCTGCTGCACCTTACCTAAAAAAAAAAAAAGGGGAGGAGAGGGCTAATGGGGTGCTGCTAAGAGATGAGTCTTGTGAAGGCCTAGCCCGCATGACCTGACCCGCCCTCCTCCCCACCAGTCCCTTCAGAACAGGGCGGTCCCACTCCCCACCTACCCACTTCCGCACCTGGAGACACGGCAGCATCGTGGGGGCAGGACAGGCGAATGGGTATCAGAAGGTGCTGGCAATGCTCACTGGTCCTTCAGCGAGCGATCACGGAGTGCGTGCTATGCCCCACCACGGTGGACACCTCACGGAGACGGTGCCCTGCACAAAGCTTATCTTCTCCACGCGAGGCTTGCGGCCAAACAGAAAGGGAGCTTCAGTGCGGTCAGAGCCACAGAAGACGAGCGGGGGCAGCGGAGCAGGCGGGGGGCACGGCCTTCTGACTGCGTGTCCAGGGAAGACCTGTCTGAGGCGACCTGCGAGCAGGTATGACAAGAGGCCAAGAGCCAACCCTAGGAAATGACTCCATCTCAAGGAAATCACAGGAAATTCCCTCTTCCAAGTTCTGCTGGGAACATCTAATCACGGACCATGAGGACAATCCCAGCACAAGAGCGCGGGCTCCTTTCTGTGCCAGAGACTCTGGGGTCTCCCGCCCGCCGCACCCGTGGTTTGCCTGGCACCCCAGCTCTGAGCGAGTCCTGAGTCCCAGTCCTCCCATAGCCTGAGGACGTCCTGACACCCGCCGCTCTGAGTGCTCGCCCTACAGGGGAAAAGCAGGGTCCGAGGAGGCAAGGGCGGAAGGGCACACGTGCAGCTGGCAGGAGGCAGGAGCGACCTTAAACCCAGGCTCACGCCCTTTGCACCACATCACCTCAGCTGGAACGCCTGTCTCCATGTTCCCCTCCTGTACATAACTCTCTGTGAACCTCTTCCACTGAAGGTCATACAGCCCTGGCCCCGGTGTGTCTGGGCACCGCTGTGGCCAGCGGCCCGGAGGCCCCACAGTGAGGCACGTCCCCAGGGAAGCCTTCCCGGGCTGAGACAGCAGCTCTGAAAACGTCAACCATGCCAACCCCAATACGCTCTCCCGACAGGAGCCACCACGCACACGGACAGCTGGAACACGCACGCACTGTATTCACCACCGATGACCTGCGTGTCTGGATCCGGGCCTGCGCTGTGCGCGTCGGGGCCGTGTGGCCTGCATGTGTGTCTCGACAGACCACCCAGAGGCCTTGGCTCGGTCATGCTTGAGGGAAGAGCACCCGGGGCTTCACCAGCTCTGCTGGGGCCACGGAATCTCCAAGGAGGCACTGAAGGAACAGGTGAACTGACCCTCACCCACAGAGGGCAAAGAAAAGCAGGGCCCCGAACCACGCCTGAAGGAGGAAGGGGTGCGATGCATGTGCAGAGACGGGCTGTGACTAAGCAGCAACGACAGCATTGTCCTGAGGCCACTGTCTGTCTCTCCCTTCACCATGTGGATTCTCTCAGGGAAGACATTCCCAACAGAGACCTTCATGTGCCAGGGCCCCGCAGTGGGAGAAGGCTGGGCCTGCCCACGGCAGGCTACACAACTGGTATGGCTGAAAGAACTGAGAGGTCAGAAAGGCCAACAGGCCATCATCCTCTTCTGGCCTAGAGGTCACTTGAAGGAGTGCGACGTCTGTGAAAATGACACCCCTCCCCACTGGACACGGGCGAACCCACCTGCGAACACGTTTTTAAGACATGAAAGAGCAGCCACCTTCTCGGTCACCAGCTAAGTGCAGACTGACCAGAGGGAGGGAGGAAATACAAAGCAGGCATCCCTGGTACTTGAAAGAGGTGCTGGGAACACCTCGGGGTGGGACTCTCACACTGAGGCTTCCAGGAGCCTTCTGAGCCCTGACACAGGCCTGGCACCGCCCGGTTCGGCCCCGGATTCTAGGGGCCTCAGTTCCCCACTTAGAAAACGGTTGTAGGAGAATCTCTTACTTCTGGTACCTCTTGTTCGGCAAGCTGTGTCCGCGCTATTAGGTGTGAGAAGCACAGAGCTGGCACGCAGAGGCAGGGCCAGGCTCGCGGTTTAGTCCTCCTTTGTGGGAACAATTACTCAATCTACACAATTTACCTCGACGGGGAGCCCCGATCTGATCACCTTCCTGCTGCAGCTATGCCAGCAGCTGCAGGCCTGGCCGTCACACTTGGAGTGTCTCCAAGCCCTGGGAGCAGCTCATCCTCCAGGGAGACCCCTGTGAGGAGCCGGCCCAGGGGACAGCTAGGAATAGTCAGTCCTTCCTTGTGATATCATGTGGCCCGAGAGCCAGGCTGAGATGGCCGAGCAGGGTCTTACTGGGGCTCAAGGGGATCTTGGATAATGGTGAGGGGGCTTTAGGGGGGTGATCAGTCCCCCTAAAAGGCACATGAAGCTAGAAGCCTCCTTTCCTGAGCTCCTCACTTGTCCTATATGAATATTAATTTAGTTGAAGAATGCAATGTGCCTAATAAATGCAAACTCACGTATGATTGAGAGATGTCAGGTTCAGAGATCTGAGTATGGTCCTAAACCCAGAGAAGGGAGCCTGTGCAGGGGTGGTGTGCAGAGGAAGTGGGTGAAAGGGTAGTGTGGGAGGGAGCAGGTGCAGGGGTGGTGTGGAGAGGCAATAGGTACAGGAGTGGTAGGGGGAAGGAGCAGGTGTAGGGGTGGTGTGGGGAGGGAGCAGGTGCAGGGGTGAGGGGTGGGGAGCAGGAAAGGAAGATGGCATCCAGGATACATGTTATTTAAACCTCAAAGAGTTGGCACCCTTCCTGCACATGTCCCTCTCAGGAGGTCCCTTGAGCTTTGGGATTCAGGTGAAACTCATGCCCAGGCAGAGAACTCAGTGGGGTCCCCTGCAGTCCCACTCCAGGGGGGCATCTAAACAGGCTGCACAGGTCAGGTGCA
Organism: Solenodon paradoxus; assembly: GCA_004363575.1. NCBI lineage: Eukaryota > Metazoa > Chordata > Mammalia > Eulipotyphla > Solenodontidae > Solenodon > Solenodon paradoxus. The sequence continues at coordinate 35,303 of RJWH01006931.1, read as the reverse complement.
CCTGCAAGGCCTACGGAGCTATGCACCAGGCCCTCCAAACACGCACGTGCACATGCATAAGCAACCACGTTCACGCAGACGCTCGGGCTCCATGCCCAGTGTGACAGATTCCTGTGTGTGGCGCATGTGACTGCCTGATGTACTTAAGTTTGGACGCAGCCAGGCACACACACACTGGCAGCACACAGACATCAGTGCGCCACATCCGGAGCCCAGGACAAGGTCCACGTGGCGTGGAAAGCGGATGTAAACGAGTCTCAGGCCCACTTTCCTTTGGTGAAGTTCTGAGGCCTGTATACCTCAGACCCCTTGTTCTGTAGCCTCCAGAAGGCACTGGAGGGCCCGCCGTGCCAAGGACGATGGCATAGCAGAGTTGTCAAAGTGCTGAGCTATCACATGGCTGTCGCAGTTGCTGTATTTTTCAACTATGTTGCCCTGCTGTTTTCACAACACTTTCATAAATTATGTCAACACGAAAAGTCGTGCTACTTTCTGGAGCAAAGTTGAAGTGACGGCTTGCTGGTGTGCTTCCAAGGAGAATGGGTTTCCCCTTCCCCTTGTCCTGAGACCTGGGATCACAGCCCTCTACCCGCCCTGGGGCAGGGCCTCCCACAGGACTTCAGCCAGCTCTTCAGACGACTTATCACCAAGCAACAATATTAATCACTGGGAATCAGCAGACTCCGAGTGAGGAAGACTGGCCCCACTGCAGACAGCTGGACCGAAGCCTCCTCTCCCTCTGGACACGAGCACATGGAGGTTCTGTCTATGGGCCTCAGAGCTGGACCGAGTGTCCGTGGAGACCAGACCCAGGCTGAGGAGACTCACAGGCCGACGAGAGCAGAGAACCACACCTGCACTCCAACCTGGGGCCACCACCACGTCCCGAAATGGTGGGAATTACAGGGAAGCTTTAACAATTCAGAATCCAAGGCTTGTCCCGGACTCTTGGTTGGGAGTTGGAGGGTGAGCCTTGCAGGCAGACAGTGTCAGGGAAGGAGAAACACAGGTGTCCGTTTCCTTCTGTTTCTCTGGGTCAGGAGGCTCTGGTCTTACTCTGGAGAAGTCACAGGGTGTGGTGGGGCTGCAGGAGACCACAGGTGTGAGAGATGAGAGACCAGCTGCTCTGGCCTGCTGTGACCGCTGGGCCTTCGCTTACTCCTCTGTAAAATGGGGAGATGGCACTGAGCTGTCTCACCTCTAACACCTCCCAGCAAATAACATTGTGTACAGAGTGGGCTGGAATCAGAGGGGCTTCCCAAGAGGAGTGGGAAGACAACCTGATTTGAAGAAGGGACAGAGAGGAGAGAAAAGAGCAGAAAGATCCCCCCTGAAGTGAGGGTGCCTCTCCAAGCGTGCTTTTCAAACGCCAGTGCCTCTCCATGAGTGGATCATAAAATTATTGAACGTGTCTCATATTCCATCGGCTATTAAAAATGTCCCAGTGCCTGGTCCAGTGAGCTCTCTGCAGTCACCGATGATCACTGTGACTGCTGAGTGCCGGTCATGGTCCCAGAGTATGAAATACGCTCACTCTGGTTGACGGGGTCTATTTCTGCGCCGGAGTTTAAGCTCCTGGCTCTGATTTCTGACAGTTTTGTTAACTGACAACCTCAGCGCTAAAGCCGTGCCAGGCACCAGGGACTGCTTGGTAAATCCTGACTGAATCAGGATCGTTCACGACATTTTTCCTTCCAGGACCCTTATCACCCCTCTCGGGGCCGGATGGCCTGGGCTGAAGTCTGGTTGGCAAACACTGCCCTGGGAAGTGTGTGATCTCTGGCAAATCCTTGGGGTGCCTCTGTGTCATGGGCTGCTTAGAGGATGTCACTGGGGTGTCAGAAAGTGTGCATGTCAGCTCTTGGGACAGTGGCTGGCCTGCAGGAGCACTCTGTGGGTGTGGGCACTGTGAGTGACCCGTGTGCCCACCCTGCTGTCCCTTGCCTATGGTCTCAGTTCAAACTGCTCACCTGGTAGAATGAAAACGGGCCTCTCCTCCCCTGCTGCCTCTGCTGCTCATGTGACTAAGCATTCATGGAGGATATGAGTCCTGGATAGTGGGCTGATCAGCAGCACCATGACCGGAGAAAGAATCCAAGCACCCTCGACCCCCATGCCAACCGTTCTCAAAGTGCGATTTGCAGGCCAGAGGCACCAGCAGAAACCTGGGAGCTGGTTCGCAAAACAAATTCCCCGACCTGATCACACCAGCTGGACCAGGACCTGGCTGGGAGGCATCAAGTTCAGGCCCCTCCACCTGGAAGGGATGCGTGTGGGCAGGTGAGGCCGCTGTGAACAGAGGGTGATGGCCGAGTGGGGCATCTCCTCCAAACAGCGACATGGGTGAGCTGGGTCTTGGGAGGAGCGGTGACAGCACAGCAAGTTTTTCCAGAGCTGTTGTGACCACTGACCAGTAGCCCAGCGGCCCTGAGACCTGTTACACGCCCACCCCCACTTCCCCTGTGAAGCCAAATTGCCCAAATGGATGAATGGACCCTGTGAACAGTCTATGCCTGGACCGACCCAGTGAAATCGGAGGCAGGCACCTGACGCTTTTGATCGCTCACGAAACGAGAAAACAAAATGAAGGGTGATAAATAAATGGAAAGATGAAGTTCAAGTGTAGTTTGCACACACCGTTGCCGCCTTTCATCACTGTGACCTCGGCCACACAGAGCTGCCCAGGCAGGTGCAGACCTTCTGCCTGTCCTGCTGCCACCGGTCCTCTCCCCAGCAGCTCCTGCAAGGAGCACTGCGTGAAATCCAACGCCTGCTTAGTGACTCTCGGTGGGGGCGAGGGACGTCCTGCAGATCACCTGGGGCAAGGGCTTCTTTGGAGAGAGTTCCTGGTTGACCAGACCTCTCCCCCACTGGGTGCTCAGGTCACGCCGGGTCATACCTTCACCTTGAGCTTGGTCCCCCCAGTCTGCAAGAGTCCAGTGATCTCAGTGCCAGGAGCCTGGTGGGGAAGATTATGGTCAAGGCTCTCGCTGTCTCAGTTTCTCCACAACTCTACTTGTCTCTCTCTGAAGGGACAGGAAGGTGGCGGTGACCTGTTAGGGTCTTCCTTAGGTTGTCATTACTAAGGACCACAAGCTGGGTGGCTTCAAACAATAGAAATGGATCCTCTCAAGGGTCTGGAAACAAGAGTCCAAAGTAAAAGTATGGGTCAAGCTGCCCCCTCGCCTGCCTCTGCCGGTCTCCGGAAATGGCCGGTCACCCCTGGCTTACAACCACCTTGCTTGCATCTCTGCCTTGATCCCCTTAGGGCTTCTCCTCTCTGTCTCTTCACTCTTTTAGGGACAAGGTGGCCTTGTGATGCAGAATGAGGCAGGAGGGGCTCCAGGAACCATGCTAGTAACTGTCATGACTTTACTTCATCTTAGAAAGGGAAGAAATGAACACCAGGCAAAAGGAAACTTATCTTGTGTTCTGCCTCACGTGATGTAAAGCTGGAAACTATACAAAGGGTAGAAGAAAACAGACGTCCTACCCTTCATCTTGAAATGTTTTTGGGGGGACTCGACTCTGAGGACAAGGGAACTAAGAGCAAAAATAAACAAAACTAAAAGGGTTTTCTACAGTTATGAGAAAGATTTAGCTGTCACTAGAAAGAAAACACGACTTACTGAACGGGAGAAGACGTGTACAGCACACATTGAACAAGGGGCTAAATCCAAGCTATGCAAAGAACTCATACGAGTCAACGACAGAAATCCCAGTCCAAAAATGGGGATCTCAAGAGACACCTCTCCGATGAGGACATACAGTGGTCACAGGCACATGAGAAAATAATCTTCATCACTTTTAAAGAAATGCAAATCACAAGGATCTCTACGGCCTTACATCCAAATGGCCAGAAACCAGTGCCGGGGAGGGCGTGGAAGAAAGGGCCCTGCCACACTGCTGGTGGGGCTGCAGGCTGGCTCAGCGACCTGGAAAGCAGCGGAGATTCTTACAATACTAAGCATGTGACTACTGTATAACCCTATGGTCCCAGGTGTGAGATCTGTCTGAAGAATATGAAAAGATTAACTTGAAAAGATGTGCGGCCTGTGTTTCCTGCCGCGCTACTCACCACAGGCCGGACGCGGAAACCACAAGGTGTTCCACTGAGGGATGAATGGATGGGGACAATGTCATTCTACTCCGTCACAAAAAGGGTGAAATCCTAGCTTCTCGACAGGGAGGAAACTTGAGGGTATTTTTCTGAGTGAGGTGAGTCAGAAGAAAGACAAACAAGGGATGATCTCACCTCTGTCAGGGATATGGAGAAACAAACCAAGTGACCGGATGAAATGAATTGACAATACACCTGTGGCATTTGACAGCAAAGTCGAGGCTGCCAGAGGGGAAGGAGCGGGTGGAATCATATGGTGGAGGGGAGTTTAATTTAATTTTATGGCTTATCTAGCAGTCATTGTCCCCACTTTAGAGGTGGGTAAGCGGCTGGGGTGCCCTGGCCCCAGCTGGCACTAAGCACAGGCACCCTCAGCCTGGAGCTAAACTCAGGTGGTGGGATTCCAAGGCCCTGTGTTCTCCCACTTCTCACCTTACCCACCTCCAGGGTCCCGTGTCCAGGAAAAACGCCACCCCTCTGCCCCACTGCCATCGCCTTGCCCAGCAACCCAGCGTCTTCGTCAGGGCCCAGAAGAAAAGGGAAGATGATTAGATCCGGCCCTCCTCTCACAGCCACCGAACTGAGGGGGTACCAGGGCTCCACTTGCCCCAGCAACGACAGCCAGGAACCCAAGGAGGGCGCTGTCTTCTCTGCACTCCAACACCAAGGAACAAGTGACTATTCCCTTTCCTCCTAAGACATGAGCCATTTCACAGGTCTTTCACAGCCTGGCAGGGACAAAGCCTCAAACAAACAAACTCAAACCAAAGCAAAGCAGCTTCACAAACACCAGGCCCAGCCTCTCAGGGACACCTCCCCTGAAGAGGTCAGGCCAGGGCTTTCCGGGGCAGGGTGTTTTCCTGTGGCCATCACGGTCATCACACACAGGGGCACTGGGCTGAGAGTAAGTTTTCCCGTTTCAGTTTGGGGCCCCTGGCAAAGAGCCACTTCTGCTTTTTGCCAAGCAGCTTCCCCTTTTCTGGAAACTGCTCCCGCCCCAGGTCGGCGGCCTCTGCCAATGGCAGCCGGGGGCCCACAGCCTTGCAGTCCGGTTGTGGGTGAGTTGTTTTTTCTGAAGTTGATGTTCTGTTCCTCTCCAAACCTGCAGCAAATGGAAATTTCCAAATTCTCCTGTTCAGCAAAAATCAGAGACTTTGGATTTCATCATCACTGTCAGAGCATCAGCTATTAACCCCCGACAGGCCGGGAGCCTGCAGGACACGCTCAGTAGGCCTGGGAGGCGGACAGGCCAGCGCACCAGGGTGCACGCGGCAAAGGAATGGAGGCCCCTTTTCAGTTTCCTTTTATTTTAAAAAGTGTTTTCTTATTTCTCATTTCTTACATTGCTGTGTGTTTTTAGGGTATTGCATCTGTACCTCGGTCAGTGTGCATTCTCACCACACCCCCCACCAGAGTTCAGCCCTCACCACCTCCTGGTCCCTCCTTCCTCCCCTCCCTGTCACCCACTGGGAGCCACCGTCTTGTGTCCTCTGAATTTTATTGAGGTCTGTCTGTTCATCTGTTTGGTTTCTGTATATTCCACACAGGAGGAAAAACACTCCGTACTACTCTCTTTCTGGCTGATTTCACTGAGCATGATCCCCCTGGCTCCCGCCAGCTCCTTGCAAAGGGGATGATTTCATCTTTGTTAACAGCTGCATAGAGTTCCACTCAGCGCACCCACGGCTTCTTCTGACTCTCCCTTCACACCCGGCGCCCGACAGCTTCCTCTGCGCGGTCTGGGAGTGGGGTGCCTCTTTAACCCCATTCCTCTAAAACTCACTCCTCAGGCCTCTCGGTTCCCCCGAGTAGACACGAGGGTGCTGGGCCCAACCCGCCCTCCGCCGCCTCAGGTGGAGGGCAGGGCAGAGTGGGCCGGCCAGCAGGACAGCTCAGCAGGGCCCCAGGCTGGATGGAGCAGGAGGCACATGGAAGGTAAGGCCTCTGCCTCCCACATGCCCCTCCCCTGCTGCCAGGATGCCACCTCAGAACAGCTGACAACAAACACTCTGAGGCCTCAGGCACCGGTGTTTGCAGGGCCTCCAGACGGGGGGCCAGGTGGGCTGAGCTGGATGGTCTATAGACACATGTCGGGACTGGAGACTCTGAAGGAGGGAGTGCTGCCCGCCCCCAACAGTGTGAACACCTTGGGGTGGGAGCCATGCCCCCTGCCCACATTCCTGGCACCCAGACCAGGGCCGTCAGGGGCCTGTGGGGGGCACTTTGTCCCTAGTATCAGGGTCACTGAGGGTTGGGTGCATGAAGCCAGCTTGTGCAACCACGAGCTCTGTGGGGGTGCAGACGACCACAACCATGCCACGCCTTCAAGGTGCTCCCACCCCAGAAATACGGGGGAGCGGTGTCGCTCATGAGACGGGAAAGAAACAGCTCAGACTTGACCTCTCCTTCCAGAAAGCCAAGGCGCGGAGTCTTCACTTTGCTGTGTCGAGCCTCATGGCCCCCACTCAGGATGCCTGTGTCCCTGGAATCCGTCCTAGGCCATTTCTCGTGTCAAACCTGATGATCTGTTACAGGTCCACTCTTACAGAGCAGGTGACAGCGGCGACACGGCTGGCGAGGGCCGGAGTCTAAAGCGCCTGCGGTTGGCCCGCGCGTTGGGAAAGGCTGCAGGGGAGTGGGCAGCGGCCGAGAGAGGGAGAGTCGAGGGGTCTGAGTGGCGGGGTGACAGGGAGGGCAAGAGAATAACGTGCAGCTTAAAGCTTGTTTAAAACTGGTTCACATTTACATTTTTCCACAGGACAAGCTCCACCGTCTTATGTGGGAGGTGGGTCGGCCATGAACAGTGAACTCTAGGATTTTCACTTCTAACATTAAAAAAGAGTTAAGTATTGGGTATTTGATGTGACTTCCTCTAAGTCTCAGCAACCAGGTCCTGGAGGGCTGACAAGGGAAGAGGGACTCACACCGGCCCTCGCCCCCAGAACGGAGCTTCTTCTGCAACCACACTGCTTCCCCCCCAAGCCCTGCAGACACAGGCCTCCCGCCACCCCCAGGCCGACACCTGCCCGAGGAATGCGGATAAGGAGCCCCAAACCCCAAGGCAAATCCACTTCCTTGACCCCCCCGTTCACTTGTTCTACAAAAGCACCGTGCGTGTCTGCCCCCACCCCGCCCCTCGTTTCTCTAGGGATCATGTTCAAAATGAACCCCAAGGAGCTGGATCCAAGGCGCAGTTCCCAGAACCTGGTACATTCTGTTTCCTAGTCTCTATCGGTGTCTCGCCATCTCTACGCAAACATGCACACGCACCCCCTTGAGCGCTCCAGCAGCACCCATTTCTGGGTGGCTGGTTTCAAGGCTAAGGGTGGCGTGGTCCGCACCCTCAGGGCGCAAGAGCCCTGCCCAGAGCAAAGCCCCTTCCGAAGGCCTGTGTGGCCTTCATGTCCTGGACAAACGGAGGCAGGTCAGTCCCGGGGGAAGAGCCGTGTGACAACGGTGCAGCCTGAACGCCTGCAAGGGTCAGCGGGAGATCGCCTCTGCCAGGAGAGGAAGCATGACCACCAATGCATGAGCCCGAGGGTGTCACAAGGCCTTAAGCCCTTCTGGAGTGAGGCCCGGGGTCTGCTGCCCCTGCATCTACAGCTGAACTGGGCCTACACTCAGTCTCCCGGCTCCCAGGGCCAGAGCACTTGCCCTGCACTCAGAACACAAGGACTGCCGAGAATTAGGGTCCCTGTCCCATCCCCAAACTAGCACCTTGTGGGAGCCACGAGAGTGCGGAGCCCCCAGAGCCAAGGGATATGCCGGGCACACTGCACAAAGAGGAGAACCCCAGCAGGAGACCATCTCTGCCAGGCTCATGATGGCGCAAGACCCTGTTCCTCCCAGGCTGAGACAGGGCATCGGGGTCCCACACAATCCACCATCCACGTCCCACCATCCATGTCCCACAGTCTACACCCCACCACCCACAACTCTTTGTCCACACCCCACAATCTACACCCCACCACCCACAACGCTTTGTCCACACCCCACCATCTACACCCCACCACCCACACCACCGCCCATAGCCCCCGCCCCCACCCCCCAACCATCCACATCCTACCATCAACAACCCCTCGTCCACACACCCCACTGTGGCGGAGGGTGCACACGCCAAGGACACAGCAGGAAGATCAGGTGCATGTGGGAGGCGCCATCAGGGCTGGGGCGGAAGCGGGAGAAAGGAAGACAAACGAGGGTGGAAATAAAGAGCACCTGGAACAGAGCCCAGCTTCGCGCCCCCACCGACGCGCAAACCTGCGACTTGTCTGCTCGCTCGCGCACATAGATTGCTCAGCGTCCCTGTGATGCCTATCTGCACCCTGGCCTCCTTACCAAAAGGATGCCGCAGTGACACAGTCTGTCAGAGGGGGAGAAGCAGCCACCAGAAACACCAGCATGAGGTCAGCCCCCGAGCTGTGGGCCTTCGTCCTTGTGGACAGACACTGGACACATGTTTGCTCTAGGTTTTCTCCCACATTGTAACCAACACCCAGGACCTCTCTTCTGCTGCTGGCCCTGTGCCAAGGCCACTGAGGTTCAGCACTGGGGTGTCACCGCCACCCCAAGTGGACCCTCCACAGCTGGAGGACCAACGACCAGACTCAGTCTTTATGATTCATCAGTGGCAAAGGCTGGAGATCAACAGTTTCATGCCCTCTACGTGCCCTTGCCCCCAGCGGTTCAGAGCCAGGGCCCAAGTGCCCAGGGCTCTGGAGCTCCCCGTCTGCAGAGTGGGGGCAAGAGTGGTATGAGCTCCTCCAGGCTGCTATGGGGCTCCAGAGAGCTAAGGGACATGCATGCCAGCTGAGCTGGCTCAACAGACAAGCTATTTGTATCAGCTGCGCCTTTCCACCTCTTTCCTTTCAAGTTGAATGTGAGCGTCACTGGTGCCAAGGGCCCCTGGGGGGTGTAGTGGGGGCACCAGTTTCTCCCCTTCAGTACAGCCCTGGCCTTTGTCCCCTGTGTCGTAAAGGACACAGAGAGCTCCTTGGGCTGCTCCCCAAAGGGCCCTGTGTGCCTCGTGAGCCTCCCAGCTCCCTCCTAGATACAAAAGGTTCTTCCCCGCTGCTGGTCACGCTGTGGGAACACAGCCCAGCCATGTGGGGGTCGCCTAGGCAGAAGGAAGCCCCCTGGGGTGGGGCGCAGACCTGATGCCATGACTGAGGGTCTAACCCCACACTGCTTGGAAGGGTCAGCTGAGGCCCCTGCCGAGACTGTGTCCGAAGCTCAGCCTACCCCTGCTCTTGCTCCCTCCACAGAAGTCTCCCAAAGCCCGCTGCGTACCACGAGCCAGCCCGCTGTCTGATGGTGCTCGTCCAAGACCCCAGCCTACAGCCCTGGGAAGAAGGCACTGAAGGAACAGGAAGATTGTTAAAGTCTCAATGAGTTATCACCTCACCAGTGAGAACGGCTAAGGCCCAAATGAATGGAAACAAGTGCTGGGGAAGATGCAGAGAAAAGGGAACTCTTTTACACCGACAGTGGGAGTACAAATTAATACAGCCATTATGGGAAGCAGAATGGAGGTGCCGCAAAAAAATTGAAAAGGAAATCCTATATGATCCAGTTATTCCTCCACAGGGTATTTACCCTAAAAGCACAACACTAATTCACAGAGACATATACCCCATGTTCATTGCTGCGTTTTTGTAATAGTAAAGAGCTAGAGACAACCTAAGTGCCCATCATCAAATGAATGAATAAAGAAGATGTGATATATATCAATAGAACAGCTGACAATAAATGCTCAGTGAGGCCTCAGGCACAGGTGTTTGCAGGGCCTCCAGACAGGAGGCCAGGTGGGCTAAGCTGGACAATCTACTAGACACGTTGGGACTGGAGACCCTGAAGGAGGGAGTGCTTCCTGCCCCCAACATTTATCTATAGAAAGATAAATAGATGTGATACATGTATGTGTTATGGAATACTACACAGCTATCAAAAAGGTGAAAGCCTGCCCTTTGTTGCGACTTGGATGGACCTAGAAGGAATTATGCTCTAGTGAGATGAGTGAGAAAGAGAAAGGTAGGCACTATATATTATTCACTGGAGGTCTATAGAAAACCTAGCAAACAAGTGAACTAACACAAAAATAAACTTTTAGTCAAAAAAAGCAAGTAAGTGGTTACAGGAAGACAAGGGGGAGGGGGGAGGGCACACTGAGCAAAGAAAAGGGAGAACTGAAAAGGTGGGAACTTAATTTAATATATACACAGGTGAATTTACTATGATGCATACCTTAAACCTACATGTTATAATTCAATATTCCTTCAATAAAATTAATTTTAAAAAACAGAAAAAATAGCAAGATTATTGATTATTCGTACTTACATGCAAGTGGGAGCCTCCTGGCATTTCGGTTCCCAAGGACTTTAATGGTCTCTCCTAGGAAAAGATTAGGTGGGCCTTGCTAGACACTTAGCTTCCCCATCTCCCCCCACTGTGAAGCTCTTCTCTCCCCTCTCCCCCACCTGCAGGGGAGAGTCAGGACCTTGCAACAGTCCTACTGATGGACCACATCTCCTACTCATTCTGGCATCTTGGGGTGTCCTGGCCCTGAGAGTTTCACAAAGGTGAGGGGTTTGGTTTGATCTTACAACTGCAGACTGGGGCTGGAAGAGCATTCAGGGAGTGCCCGCTGTGGGCCCGAGGACAGCAGATAAAGGAACACAAGGTCCTTCCAACCCAGGTCCTGGTGCAGGGGAGGGTCCAGCCTCCTCTGTCCAGCGCCCCACTTCCTGCAAGACACTGGCACCCGTCACTCATCGTGGGGAGTTTCAGAAAGTGCTCTCAGAGCACAGGAAGCTGGAAGCACCCCCTTCCTCCAAGGATGGGTTGGACTCTGGCCCCCGTCCCTTGAGACGGGGTTTGCAGCAGCATCTCTGTGCTCACAGCAGCTCACGTGGGAACGGTGACATGAGCTCACCTGGTGGGACACAGCACACAGCGGGGTCCTCCTGCAACCCGTCATCCTTCCCCAGTCTCCATGGGGGCACCGGTGCCAGACAGCATGTGCCAGGAGTGCTACCCTCTGAAATGCGTACCTCTCGCCCTGAAGCAATCATGGTCCTGGCTTGCAGGCAGTGCCGGCCTTGCTGGGGTTCCCAGACATCCCTGAAGGTGACAAGCCTACAGTGAGCAGGGGAGGCTGGGGCTCCCCTGGGGTGCAGTCTGCACGCTCCAGGAGTGAGGCACCAGCCCAGCCAGCAGATACATTTCCGTCTGCAGCTGCCGGAGGTTTAGTGCCCAGGACCAGGCTGCCCAGCAGGTCACCGCCAGCACCGGCGACATCCCGGATTTCTCCGCACATGCTCCGTCTCTAACCTGCCTCGCGCCTCTGCGCCAGCCTCGAGCCACTGGCTTAGCTCTGCAGCTTGCAGCCTGGATCTGAAAACCACCTGTTTCCTGACCCCCTCACCTCCCCAGGATCGCCGTCTCGGGACTAGGGAGGAGGTGCCATTGGAGGGCTCCCCCGTTTCTCTGGGATCTGTATGAATCCCTGACGCCTTCCAAACAGAAGCTGTCCACCCTTCGTCCAGGTGCAAACTGTCTGCCATCAGGAGAGTGTCCACACCTCTGTCCAGGGCTCAGCGTGCCAAGTGCCCGCTCAGGCAGAGGCCATGGGACAGCACTTGGGCTGTTGGAGGAGATGGGTGAGTACCCTAGTGTGGACAGGTATCACACACAGGGGTGCTGGCTTCAGAGGCTCTTCCAGTCCCTAAGGAAGCCCTTTCTCACCAGTCAATGCTTCTGTGCTGTGAGGCACCCCCAGAGAGAGGCAGGTGGGGGCGCTGCCAGGAGCTCTCAGGGAAGGTTTACTGGGGAGGAGGCCAGAAACACAGGCCGAAAGTGTTCTCCTTCATTCCTGAGACAGATAACCAAACTTGCCGAAACACATTTTCTTCCCCAGCTCCACTCCCAGTCTGCACCCCCACTTGGCTGCTCTCCGCTTGGCCTCCCCACCCTGCCCCAGTTCCGTCACCTGCTCACCTTCACTCACTCCTCGTGGGGTGTTCTAGTCCATTCCTGTACAGCAGGCTGGAAACACGCACTGATGCCGCCAGAGGCACATGGTACCATGACCTTGAGCCAGAAAGTAGCACTGGCCCCACCATATATGGAATGACCCCAAGACGAGGACCACCCACCTGAGGAGAGAGGAACGCCCCCCCCCCACCCCAAAGCTCACCACCCTCACTCTCTGGAGTCAAGGTGCAAAGCTCCCAGGAGATCCCAACTAAATGGCAAAAGCCCCAAGGGGACCAGAACAAAAAAAAAAAGACAGAAACATCAAGCTGATAAATGATTGGCAAGAATGCTGGCTGCTTGTTCAACGTCTGATCCCACAGACCTGCTGGCCTGTCTTCCCGGCCTGCTGGGCTGGGCCTGAGGGAGGTGGGGCAGCAAGCCCCAGGTACCTTCAGGAGCTGTGTTCCCATGCCCACCTCCCCAGCTCTGAGGAGTCCACCCCAGAACAACTTTAAGTTCCCCGAAAAGATGTACAGGGAAAAAACAGTCTTCAGGTAAACCCTGGTGGAGGAGGGGTTAGATCCACAGCCTCCACTCGGTTCAGTTCACATACATCTGAAGGACCCAGATTCACGTCCTGGGCCCAGGCGGACACCCAAGGTGAGTAACTAACTACAACGAACAAAAATGCTCTCATCAACATGGATGGAACTAGAGGGGATGCTGCTAAGTGAAACAAAAGAAGAAAGAGAGCTACCAAATATCCTCACGCATGGATGGAATGTGAAGAGACAAAACAAAGGAACAGATGAAACATAACCAACCCTGAAACATTTGCAACAGAACTGAAGTGACCTAGAGGGAATGGGACAGGCGGAGTAAATGGTGGCAGAGCCCACTGGACAATGGGGAGCAACACTTGGTGATGTGGTGGAGGGCAGGGTGTGTTGACATATATCTAAGAAATGGGGAATCTACACACAGAAAATTATTTTAATGTGTAGAATAATTACTACAATAAAAATATTTTTTAAAAAATATTTCCTCCCTCTTCCTACCCTCCTGCCTGCCTGCCTGCCTCTGCTCACCATCATTCCTGCCTGCACCTTTCCTGTAAAAAACAAATAATCTGCATGACCTTCATCTAAAACAGGGTCATGCAAGTTGTACAGAGACCGATTAACCCGGAAGCACACCGCTGGGAGGCCGCTTACCAGACCAGACGTGTTTTCTGTGTGCCCAGCATGTGGGCAGTGCTGTGCTCTCCCACTGTCCCCACCTCCACCCCAAGGTGGCCTTGACCCTCACAGGACACATCCATCCAAGGACCCAGGTTCAAGTTCTGGGACCAAGGGAACAACCAAGATGAACAACTAAATAAAGTAAAAATAAAAGAAAGTGTTTCTTCCTCCTCTCTCTTCCCGTCTGCCTGGCCTACTCAACCTTCGTTCCTGCCTACAGCTTTCTTTTCAAAGGAAAAAAGAGGTAAAATTTTAATAACAAAATGGAAAAGACAAAATAGAAACTATTCTATACTTTGACAATGTCGATGCTGGAAAAGAACTGATTTTCTTTTGCGGTTTGCTGCTAAGCACAAGCCTCCCCGGTCTTCCCCCGTTCACGGTATCAGGCAGGTCTTCTGTGTTTTCAGTAATCAAACTTCCTGGACGTGTGAACTCAGAGAGCAGGAACCCAGATCGCACACTGGAAAGGAGAGCACATCACTTTGCAGAGAGTTGTTTCTTTTTTCATAAATGGAGAAATGAAACCAAACTGTCAGGTTAGTTCTTTTCTCTCACAGCAAAATCGCCTTCTGGCCAATGAGCTCTGCAGTACTCAACTTCGCACAGAATGAGCAGACACGTTTCTAGAGTACCGCCGTCCTGCTTTCTCCCATGATGCCATTTCACTCTCCCCCGAGCCTGTGGGTGTGCTTATCCACCTGGTACAGGTGAGAAAACCATGGCTTGGAAAGCAGCAGTAAAACTGCCCAGGAGGACGAGGACCCGGGAGCCCAGGGCAGCACGGGAATTGCCACCTTGGCCTTTGGTCCCCAAACTCATGCTGCTCCCCCAGCTTCTACAGAGCATGGCCTCCCTGCTCGTGCACAGGGTGCCATCCTCAAGAATTTAATGCAAACGATAGTGAGGTCTGCCCTGTCCCCAAGGAGGGTGAATGCTCCAGCCGGCTATGGATCCTGAAGGTGGTGACGCTGAGAGGCTGGCACTGGGCCCTTAGGCCACTGTCCCCTCCCTGCCTGCTGCACTTGGCCTCTGATGTCAAGTCAGGGTGCTGAACAGGTTTCCAGCCAAACGATTATCATGCCATCTCAAATACCTCCTGGCATATGTAGGTTACTTTTACTTGTCAATTAGCTTGAGCAAAAACCCCAGATAACTTTCCCAGGGAGGAAAAGGAAAACAGAAAACAAACACACACAATCACGTTCCTGAAAACTACCCAGTTTGGGAACCAACAAGACATACGTCAAACACTTTCTCTTTAGACAATCTGGCTCCCAGCAATCTGTAAATAATCGATTCCGGTGTTTTTGCAGCAAGTTCACCCAGTTTACTAAACATTTGTTTCTCCAGGACTGTCCAGCAGTGTTCTTTCCCACTGGGCTAGTGCGGCGTCTACATCTCGCCCCCTTTGTCCCGATCTGGGACAATCCTGAAGCGTCACCCCAGTTCTGGAATGTTCCAGGGGGTCCTTGGTGGCCTCCACTGTGACTGTAACACTGTCCAACATCTCTGCCCATCCAGCTTTCTGTCCTTCCCCTGACACTAAGGTCCACAGCTAGAAACACCGCATCACTGGCTGAGACTCCGTTTTAGGTGAGGGTCACAAAGATCATTTGAAGGGGAGGTCATCACTTAACCATAGCCAAACATGTCCATGTGGTGTTAGCTGTACTTCATCAGGTCCGTAAACCATCCTGCATGCCAACCTCGGCTCTGAGCGTTCCCTGAGTCCTGAAATCGCCACCGGAGAAGGAAGGGCGTGGATGGAGGGTGTACCGAGAGCACGCGGGCGACAGGGAGGGAGCCAGAAGGTGCCGGCTCAGCTCCACCACTGCCCTCAGATTCCAGCCAGTGCACATCAGAACTGCTTGGAAATCAGTCTTTGATCTAACAAGCAGAGCAGCTGGCCTCTGGCAGAGAGCGACAGGGAACCGGGCAGATGGGACTGCACCTTTGGAAGCCATGGATGGCTGCCTGCCAGAAAGGGGACCCTCTCTTCCTAGCATCTTCCCCACCTACCTGACGGAGAACACTGCTTCCTTCCCCAGGTGTCACCCGTCATCATGTGACAGTGGCAAGTGCCTAACTTCAGAGGGAGGCAGCCCCCCATTGTCAAGGGGCCTTGAGCAGCCGCCTCCCTCTTTGGCTCCGGGACCCACCACACTCTTCTGCACCAGCCAAGAAGATATCCTGCCAAGTTCCTCCCTTAGAGCCCGGCCTTGGCTCTGCCCTGGAGTGGAGAATATCCCATTTCTGTGCCCTACGGTTGTCTCAGGAATCTCGACCACACCTCACATGCAGGGCAGCAGAGGGTCTCTTAAGTCACTCAGGCTCCTCCGCAGTGAGCACCTCCCACACACTCTCATCTTCAGCCGGGGCGGGGGGGGGCTTGAGGGGTGGGAGACACTGTCAGATACCCAGGTCCACGTGGATGCCACTCCAGGGCTCCTGTGTCCCCATCACAGACCCTCGAAGCCTACTCGTCCTGGGACAAAGCATGGCTTCCGGGCACTCACGGGGCTCGAGCCAAAAGGCGAACTGCTCTCCTCTTGTACATACGTCTAGTCTGTGTATTCCGCAAGTAGAATACTCGTTTATATTCATTATATAACCAAAACAGGCCCATTAGTTACAGGACATCCTGGTTAATAATCACATCATCCATTAACCTACTGAAGATGCTACAGATCCTATTCGACTCGAGTAACAGAATCACAGATACGATTAGCATAGTAATGATACGTTACTACGCAATGGAATCATTTGCATGGTAATGTTATATTACAGACTATGTCTCCACATGAGAAAGACAACATTTGTTGCTTTAAGTCACTCTCTTCAGTTGTGGAAGTGGCAAAGGGGACAGGGACAGTGATGCGGGCCCTCGTTTCCATCGCAGGTTCTGGGGAGAAAGGACCAGGCCTTTCACATCCCAGCTGAGCCCTGTGAGCAGCACACGGGGCCCCTCACACTGGGTTTAGGTAACAGCAGCTTGGGAGGGCGTGACCTCAGAGGAGAGCACAGTTCTCCAGAGTCCAGGTCAGAGTTCATTCTAATGTCCAACTGTTTTTCAAAATGAGAGAAAACTGAGACTAAGGGCCCAGGAGATTAGAGAAGGCCAGTTCTCTATCTTGAGACAGAAGAGTAATGAAGAACCTTCAGGCGCGCCCTGGTGGAGCAGCGGTTTGCTCCGCTGCTTCCACTCAGTGCAGTCCACATACATCCCGAAGTCCCAGGTTCACATCCCAGAGCGGGGGGAGCAGCCCAGGTGAACAGCTGAATTAAACAATGTTCTCCCTCCTCTCTGCCTGCCTGGCCTCCTTCATTCCTACCCACACCTTCCCTTTAAAAACAAAACAAACTGCATGACCTTCACCTCAAACAGGGTCACACACGCTGTACAGAGAATGGTCACCCTACAAGCACACTGCTGGGAGGTTGCTTTCCAGACCAGACGTCTGTCTTCTGTGTGCCCAGCATGTGGGCAGTGCTGTGCCACCCCACTGTCCCCGCCTCCCACCCCAAGGCGGCGCTGATCCTCACAGACCCTGAAAGTCGAGGGTTGGAGCAGAGACCCAGTGAAAACACACCTGGGCGTCTTCTTGGCTGGCGGGGCTGGCAGGGTCTGTGATGATAAAATGCAAACAACAATGGTGATGCTCTCCCACAAGCCCAGGCCTGGCCTGGCTCCACACGTGCTCCGTCAATATTAGCTAAATCTGATGACAACATGCGTGCAGATGGTGTCTGATAATCAATAACACGGACCCATCTTAGTCACCACGAATGAGACTTCCCATCAAGCAGTGTCTGAATTTCGAGGGGGAGGAGGAAATGGGTGCTTATGATTCAGAATGGGGTAAGGGTGACAGTGGCCCAGAGTGAATGACCACCTGCAAGGCCATGCCACAGGCCGGAAAGTCCAGCTGGCACCACAGACAGGTGGCGGTCTACAGCTGCCTGTTGTCCCCTGGAGGCAGAGCAGGGGACTGAGACCAGCTGGCTGCTCCCTCCCTCACTTCTCGAACCAGAACCAGAGCAATGCCCGCAGGCCTAACTGCACTTGGAAGCAGGGATCCTGTTCTTTTAGGTCCCTGTGGCCACCATCACACAAAACTACAGACAGGGAGGCTTGGCTGACAGGACTGCATCCATCAGAGTTCTGAGGCCAGAAGCCGGAACCACGGGTTCACTCCAGTCTCCGCTCCATCTTCACACGCTCTAACTCTGCTTCTTTGTGTCCCAGCTCCCCTTTTCTTGGACGCCAGTTATATTGGATTAGGGACCCAGTCTAAAGATTTCATCTTAACGTGGCTCATTACTTCTGCAAAGACCTTACTTCCAAATAAGGTCACATGCAAAGTAACAGAGGTTAAGGCTTCAACACAGAGTTGAGGGGATGCAGTTCAACCCTTAACCCTGCCTTTTTCCACATCCTCAGCACCTAGCACAGGGCGTGGGGAACAGACATAAATGACATTCTCAGTTCTAGCGCTCATGATCTGAACCACAAAAACGGTCCCACAATTCTCCGGCTCACTCTTCATGATTCACCTACAAACTCAGAAGCGGGACCTTACTTTCTAACATTCTCTGCTGGCCCGGTGCTTCCTCTGCACACACAAAAGCACTCGCTCCGGGCCACCCTGACCCTGCCTGGCTCCCCACCAGCCCAGCCCTGCTGAGGGCGCTGCAGGAGGAAGGCAGAGCTGCGGGCACCCCACAGCCACAACCAGCCGGGGCCTCCAGGAAGAAAGGCTGGGCTCCTGGGGCCACCCCAGCAAATTGCTCTTTGTTGTTCATTCATCAGCAGCTTCACTGCCAGGTCAGAATAGATCAAAACACAGCGGCCCTGGCAGAAGCCCCAAGCCCGGGTGATAGCTGATTGGTCGGTGACAAGCCATGAGTTGGCAGAGAAGGACTTCCTGTCAACAGGAAGAAAGGATGGAGATCAAATTATTTTCAAAGTAGGTAGTGGAAGAAAGAGACGAGTGTGATTCAGATTAACCGTTCGCACGCCGGGCCCAGCCAGCTGCACGTGACATGCCTGCTACCACCAGAGGGAAAGCACTGGGAGTCACGCTTAGCCATTTCCTCTGGTGCTGCTGCCTGCCGTGTGCGGGCGGGGTGGGGGGGAGCCCCAGAATTCCCTGTGGTTAACCTCAGGGACAGAGCTGAACTCTCATGAGGCTCCTCTGCTCATCTCAGAGCAAGGTCGCGGGCGATTAACCAAGCCAAGATGGACCCCGCTCGGCGTGGCTGCTCCGCCCGTCATCGACCCCTGCTTCTAGCACTTTCTAAAAGACAACGTGTTGACATTTGGTTCAGCGTCATGGGGTTATGGAGATGGGTTGACCACTTTGAAAGAAGTAAGAGACAGCTGTCCTTTCGTGTGCAATCTTGTTTACCATCCTGGTCAAGGGAGGCTGGATGGAGGAGGACAAGGAGAGAGGGCTGGATCCTAACCCAGCTCTGCAGCCCCATAAATAAGCTGGTCATATTTTCTCGCCACAAAAAAACAGGACAGAGCTG
This sequence comes from Solenodon paradoxus, assembly GCA_004363575.1. Taxonomy (NCBI): domain Eukaryota; kingdom Metazoa; phylum Chordata; class Mammalia; order Eulipotyphla; family Solenodontidae; genus Solenodon; species Solenodon paradoxus. The sequence continues at coordinate 16,433 of RJWH01006931.1, read as the reverse complement.
TGGGGAGCCCCTCAACAGACGGGGCCCGGGGCAAGTCAACTGCCCGCTTTGCCCCACGTGACAGGTGACCCTGGTTTATTAAAAACAGGACAAAAGTGACAGTCGGAAAACATGAAAATAATGGCACTGTGTCCTTTAACATGGAATGCATGGTCGGCCTACTCATAAAAGTAAAAGGGTGCCTAGAAAGTCACTGGCCATGAGTTGAATAAATTAAAAAAAAAAGAACAAAAACAAGCAAAATAAAAGAAAATAGCATCACTCCAGAGCACGCTTCTGGAAGGTGTCTGAGGGTGCAGCGAATGTCGAAGCCCTGTGATTAAAGCCGCCGGCAGGGTAGAAGGCGCAGGCAGGTTCCAAGCCCTTCATCCCTTTTGTGTGTCAGTGGATCCACGACACACCTCTGCGCGGACGTGAACAGTAGGACACGGCGGAGCTGGATTTGACTGGAGGCGGCCAGGGAACAACACTTAGAAAGCACCGTGATGTGTGGAAAGAGCCAGACTGAACCCCCACACTACACTGGGCTGCGGCTTCCGTCTTTGTTGCCTTGGCATCAGGGCGGGGTCTTGGTGAAACAGCGGCTGGGACGTCAATGGCGGCGTCACTGTTAAGCCACTGGGCAGTACTCAGGCCACGCTTCTATGAGGATCTCGAACCCTCCACACAAGGCAGCAGAAGCTACAGGAAAGTGCCCACTCGGTCATCCAGCCTGCAACGGAGACTGTGCTTGCTCTCAGTAGGGCCAGCTACAAAATGGGCCCAAGGGATAAGACGAGGGGACCCAGCCCGAGGGTCACACCCAAGTCACCGATGGTGTGATTCTGCAAATCCAGGTGTATCTTCATGTTCTACTTGGATCCCCAAGAGCTGTTCCGTGAAGGTCCCGGATCACTCTGTAGGGAAGAGTCCCCAAACAGGGGGCCCCGTCATCTGCTGAGTCCCCAGCTCCCCAAGGCCCCGGTTTAACTAGGCTTAAGTGGCATTCATCGACATGCCCACACTTCAGGATGCCCGCTTGCCCATTAGCCATATTCATACCCTGCAGGCCGTGGAGGGGGCTCTGGCCTCATTACAAATGCAGGAGCCACAGGACAGTTCTGGGGACTCCATCACCAAGCAGCTGGACACCTAAGGTCAGACACCCTACTCTGTGTCCCATAAGAGCCTGTGCTCAGGGCACCAGAACACACCAAGCCACTGAGTGTCCTGTATGTCCTAGCAGGCTGGCTGCACTGGGCTGCCCTGGCTGGGGGCTCACCTGCACCTTGTCTTTATCGCCAGAAGAAACACCCTAACTTTGTTCAGCCATCCAGAGCCAAGGCCGTCTCTTCTCAATGACAGCCCCAAACGTGCAGATGATAGATGGACGGACAGATGCATGACTAGAAAGATAGCTGGATGGAGAGGCCAAGAGGAAGAATAACTCGTGGAGGCCAAAGAAATGGCTCAGCATTGCACTGAGGAAATTGGACACCAAACAGCTTTCAAGCCGCGAGCGTAAGACTTCCTGGGAGCAACGCAGAAATGCAGGACCCTGGGTCTCTTCTTTGGACTGTGATTCAGTAGGGTGGCCTGAGAATGAGGATTTTATATTTTAAGCAAACCCTAAATCCTAACCCAACAAATCTTGCTCAGGATGGTACCAACGAATCAAAGTCAAGACCAAGGTCAAAAAGGACGCAGGCGCCCCGCCCCTTCCCTCGGACAGGGTTCCAGCGCAGCGTGTGCCAGTGGTGCGACTGGCAGTGGGCACTGAACCTCTCTGTCTTCCAGCTGGGGGTGGCGGTGGGCGCAGAAGGACAGCTCCTCTGCCACCCGCATCCGGGTGGCCTCTCCTTTCCGGAGGGCCTGGATGGATAGAAGTTACTAGCCACAGGCCCGTTGCCAGCTCAGAGGGCCCCCAGGAGACACACGAGCAAACAGCAGCATCATTGACAGGCCCGCCAAGCGAGTCATGTCTCCACAACCTTCTGTGGTCGGCCAGCTGCTAGGTGCTATTTTTAGTTTCTCTCCAGTGACAGGTAAGATTTCTGGAGCACCTCTCCCAGGGGGGTCGAGGACATGTGGGCCGGTCAGCACGGCTCCCCCAGGCCTGCCTCAGTGTCCCCACAGGCTCCTGCTCCATCCGTCTCTCCACAGCCCTCCCTTGCCCGGCCTCCTGCACTGTAGCCGGCTGGTAAACAATCCCAAAGCCCCATGCCACGCCAGCCCACAGTCATCAGTTAAAACGTCTGAGATGGATGAGTCTCCGCATCCAGAGCAAAGTCACTTTTTCTCAGACAAAAAAGGAGGAAGAGCATGCTTGCTCCCAGCAACAGCTTCTCTGGCACTGCGTGGCAGAATGCCTCGCTGCCAGGCTTCCAATGAGCTTTCTTCCAAGGCCTTTCCAGCACCTTCATTATTCTTCCTGTTCTACATTAGCCAGGAGGCCAGAGAGGAGCCAGCCCCACACAGAGCACCACGCCCAGAGCACTGCTTTTAAAGGCCCAGCCAGACCCCAGATGGTTCTGTCTCTCTTCTGCCTCTCCTCTCTTTCCTCTGACAAGATCAGACAAGATTCCCCTCGGTAAGGTCTCCCGACTGCCTAAGAAAGGGTCTAAAATCAAGCAAGCCTTGATTTTCAACTCCTTCGACCCAAGAGCCATTCCTCCTGTAATGGAAGGTGGTTTTAAATCACTTCAGGGGTAATTCTAGGTCCCACTCCACTACCCGCTCAGCCCACAGGGCCAAGGGTGTCCCCTACAGTGGTCCCTCTGCTCTGCCGTCTCAGGCACAGCAGGTCAGCTGCGAAGGCACTGTTGTGTTTATGCATCAGAAACAGACACCGGGAAGAGACTGAGGCTGATCGCGTCCCAGAGGGATTCAGTCCAATTCAATGAACAGACATGCTGCCGGGACACTAGAGGCCCCAGGAGGCCTCGTCACGGAGCACATGACCGGACACCCCCACGTGGGCCCCCAAGGACTGGAGGCCACAGAGACTGTCAGAGCCACCCTCTCAAGTGACCTGGGAGGTGGCATTCTCTGGACACCAATGATTATGTGGTGCTGGGGCGGGGCAGGGAGGAGGCACAGGTGTGACCCCCTCAGCTCGGATGTACCAGGGCTGTGCCTGAACACACCATGTGAACACAGCCAACCTAGAAGCCACAGGTCAACTCAATTCCTGTTCCCTTACCATCCGTCAGACCCTAAGGCACGCCCGGTCGTCCTTCTAACACCTCCCCTTCATCTGTTTTCTCATTCTTGGAGCCCAGGCCCTCGAAGCCTTAGGTCTGGAGTGTGACGGGTGCATTGAATCGCTGTCCTTGACACCAGCCCCTCCTCCCACAATTCCACTCCACAAGCCACTCCCGAACTCTTCGGAAGCATTGTTCTCATCCCCTCCACTGCTCCCCACTTAAGATTCTTCCCCAAACAGAGCAGAGGTGCAAAGATATAGGTTCCACAGTTCCACAGGAGGGGACATGTGAAGCCGATGCACACCCTGGGCACCTAGGGCGACCCCCATGAGGGACACTCCATCCTCGGAGGAATGGGGGGCCTGCCTCATCATCTCTACCTCCTAGGGGCAGAGCTGCCCCTCAGGACATAATCCCATCAGCACTCCCACCCAGGCCAGGAGCCACAGACACAGTGACAAGTGCGGCGTGGTGGACCTGTGCGGCGTGGTGGACCTGTCCAGCAGGCTGCGGCAAGGCCGGGAAAATGGTGTGCGAGGGGTGTTGGCAGCAGCACCTCACCACCGCCCCACCCCAGCCTGCCCCCTTGGGGAAGAAGTCCACACTCCGAGCCTGACTTCAGGGCGGTGAGTGCCAGGTCAGATACAGGACGACACCTGGCCTGCTTGAAGACAGGTTTCTCTGATAAAAGGCTGTTTCTGAAGAGAACCCTCTATTTGCGGTAAGAGTAACAGTTTCCTTGACACCAACAGAGTCTCAATTACCAATGCAACAGGTGCAGGGAAAAGCCTGCTCCGGACATGAGGAAAAAGTTTATCTGAACAAATCTGAGCGCGCAGATCATATGCGTTCTTACTCCATCTGACCACTCTTCACAGTAAACTGGGGCTGCAGGTAAAAGGGATTCACTTTTTAGTGTAAGTTTCCCCCAAGTGGGGCTCAGGCATTTTCATACCCAAAGTTATTCACTGCTTATCTAAAATTCTAATTGAAGGCAGCATTTTGCACTTTTCGTTGCTAACTCTGGCAGCGCCCCCTTCGAGGCCCTCCTTGACCTGGCCTGCGCCCACTCCTGATGGTGGGGACTCTCAAACCCTTTCAAGCCCTTTCCCCCAGGAAGTGGGGCTCCTCACTGTGCTTGGAGCAGTCATCGAAACCCCCGACTCCTCTAGGAGGATAGAGCCCGTTCCCTTCTGTCCTGTTACCATCTGGGGGTCCAAGTCTCCCTGAACAGGCCCGTGAAGGCCCGTGAGCTGCTAACTCTTGCGCTGAAGGCAGGTCCTACCTGCCCAGTCATCTCATGCCTTTGGATCACCTGCTAGCAGTGTGTGAAGGCCCTGGTTTCCCTGCCAGATGGAAACTCACACTTAAACGGGCACCGCCCTCCACAAGGAATGACTAGCCTGAGGAAGCCCCGGGTCCCCAAGCAATGGCCAGCCCGGTGAGGACTGAGACAGAGTCCCTCGGAAGCTGGCATCTCACCACCAGCCAGAGCCCACACACATGCTGCCAATGACAGAATGAGCAGCACTTTTCGTAAAGGTGGCGTCAGGCCCAAAGGCTGTTTCAGGTGGCAAAGTCACCACTGGCTACAGGAAGGGTGTTGCGGGGTTTTCTCACTTGTTCAGCCCTCCTCTCAGCCCTCTTCTGGCTCTGGATTCCACCCTACCATCACCAGCACGACCCCACACAACCCTCTCACTGCACTGGGACCAGTCTCACCAATCAGCACTTGTGTTCCAATGGATGTCATTTCTCCTTGCACTAATGAGGTGCCAATGCCTATGTAATAGCCGTGCTTTGACATAGCACTTTCAATTTGTAAGCATTTTCCCACAAACTATTTTATTCACCATCCCTGCAAGGTAGGCAAAGTCGGAATCATTCTCTGACAGAGGAACTGAGTGGTTAAATGACTGTCACTAAGTGATCACTGCTAAAGCCAGATTGTAGGCTAACTTTTCATTTACAAATATAATTTACATTAGGTCTCACATTAGCAATGCAAACAGAATGCTTATTCAAAAGAACGTTCATTCCTTAACATTTGGGTCTGGGGTCCAGTCACCTGCTCCCTGAGCCCAGACCCCTGCCAGGAAGGCCTGTCCCAGGTCCCAACCAGCATCTGGGGCTCCAGCACCCTGACCTCTCTGCTTGCTCAATCAAGTGCCATGCACCTGGACAGGAAAGGAGAAGCTGCAAGAGTACCCAATGGGGTTCGGAGCCGAGTGAGGGTCAGGCTGCCACACCTTTGAGGGTGAGTTAAAGGAGGTCCAGGAGCCAGCCCCCCCGGGGTGGGGCTCACTGCCGGCTCCCACCCTGCACCAAGATCTGCTGTGCCCAAGGAGCAAATCACATTCTCCGTGGAGCCCTCTACTGTGTGTGTGTGTGCAAACATTTACTTGGTATTGGCAGTGGGTGTGACCAAGCCGGGAGTTTCCTTCCGTGGGGTAAGGGCTACTCTGCCATAAGCCCCACCACCAACACCCCTCTCTCCAAGAGCAGGCTGCTGGGTCGGGGTGGGGGCAGGCGAAATTGCAGGGTGGGTGCACACCCCGCAGACCAACAGATGTTGACCAAGTCGGTCGAGGCTTTGGCTGGCCAGGATCTGAAGTTCGTGGCAGCCCTGTGCTCCTTAGGGAACCCTGAGTCCCAAATACCACGGGCTCCCGAAATGCACCCTCAGAGCCCCCTGCCGCGGGCTCAGACACCGAGGGAAATTGAGAAGGTGGGAGAGCCACTGAGTGCCTGGTTCCAAGACCCCTTTCTCGCTGTTCCCACCCACCGCTCCTCCCCTCTGTCCCAGGCAGGCAGCGCGGCTCCTCCCCAGAATCGAACGCAGTCCACACCGTCCTTTTTCAACAAAACAACAAGACGCACCGCCCCCTCCCCCTCCCCCGCACGCGCACCGGGCGGGATCCTGGGCTACGCCCAGCCCGCCCCTGGCAGCCGCCGAGCCGAGTGCTCCTTGCGCCCCCGCGCCCCGCTGGACAGCAGCTGCCCGGCGCCTCGCCCCCAGCCCTGCGCCCGATCCCCCGAGTTGAGCAGCAGCCGCGTCCCCGCCCCCGCCGCAGACGGTCGCGGAGAGCCGGCTGCACGCGGTGGGCAGAGATAAAGTCCGGGCTCGGCGGCCCAGCTCGGCCCTGCCCTTCGTCCTTCCCCGGAGTGGCCCAGTGACAGCAGAGGCTCGCACCGCGCCTCCCGCGTTAACCGCTTCGGCGCCGGGGCAGGGGCGACGCGCGGTGGGGCGCAGGGACCCGGCGCCGGGACTCACCGGGATGTGCACGCGCAGCGAACGCCTCTTCAGGCTGGGGTTTTTCTTGCCGCCGCTCCCGCCAGGGCTGGAAACATCTTTCTTCTTCTTGGTGTCCATGGCCGCGCTTCCCATAACTTTAACCAGAAGTTAATTCCGGGTGACTCGTTCCTGGAATTCAGTCCAGTGCGTCCAAGCCCGACCCCGCCGTCGGCCTCGAGCCGCGCGCCCGGCGTTACCGTCCTTGCACCTGAAGACACCGCGTGGGGACTTCCGCGCAGGGAGGGCGGGGCAGGCTCCCCGGCCGCCGCCGCCCGGGGAGGGGGGAGCGGGAGGCGCGCGCCGAGTTCGAGTGCGCCCTCCCTCCCGCGGGCCGGCTCCTGCAGATCCCCTCCAGCCGCGTCCTGCTCCGGCCTCTCGCGGTTAGGCGCGGCAGAGGGCTCCCGCCGGGTGACAAAGTTTTCTTCGTTTTGCAAAGCGCAGCAACATTTTCCACCCTGCCGGCTCCTCCCCCAGACCCCCAGAGGTAATCGGAAAGGCAGGTGCAGTTAAAAGCAGTAAAGTGGAAAACAACCCTCCTTCGCCCGCGCCTCGGTGGCAACTGCCGAGAGGGCGACTGTTTGGGTCTGAGTGCACCCTCGGCCGCAGACGAACCAGCCCCGAGCCTGGCGGACCCAGGTCCGTCCTCCCTCCCGAGCTAGAGGGAGGGCGGCGAAGAGGAGGCGCAACGGCGAACCTCCTCGCAATTGGGCTGCCGAGCCGCGGCGAGCACACGCTCTGGCGGCGGCGCGCCCGGCCCCGCCGGAGAGGCGGGGAGAGGCGGGCAGAGCGCCCGCGCGGCCCCTCCGCGGCGCGGGGTCCGGGGTGGCGAGCGCCCGGGCCCGGCCGGGCCTGGCCCCGACGCAGGCTCGGGAGCGCCGGGCGGCGGCGGCGTGCGTGGAACAGGAAGTGCCGGGCGTGCAGCGCGCTCGCCGCCGCCCCGGTTGCCGGCCGCGCGGGGAGTCGGGCTCCGTCCCCAGCGGCCGCGGCGGCGCGGGAGTCGCACCATCTGGCCTTTCCGCGTCTGGGCTCCTGCCCGGCCCGGCGACTCGCAAGCGCCGCCGGCTCCGCGGAGACCAGCAGCGGCGGAAACACTGGGGCGGGGGCACGTGCTCCCGGGCCCCTCGGGGACGCTCCCCGCCGCGCGTGCGGACTGGCTTGCGCTCCGACAGCGGCCGCGTCACTGCGGGGATGCGGGTTTTCACTGCAGCCCTCCGGCCGGCGGTTTTCAGCTGCGCGACAACTGCACAGCGGAGTGTCCCCGCTCAGTGTCAGCGTCCGCGCGCAGAAAACGTGGGGTTCCCAAGACTGCGGGAAGAATTGGGTCGGGGAGAGGGCCCCACCGCCTTGCCACTCGGACACCGCGGGTCGGCAAGGGGAGCAGGGATTTCTTGGGGCTGGCTGGGTGCCCTCTTTAAGTTTGCCCAGGATGGCACTACCTTGGCCCCAGGCTGGAAGGGGGAGTGAGCACCCCGGAGTCGTGTTTCCCCCCACTTCTCTGGGTTCCCAGGGTGAAGTGGCCTCGAAGGTCACTCGAGCGCCCCCAGTGCTGGCGTTAGAACAGTTGCTCCCGGATCAGTAATGCCAGGAGGCCACCCAGAGAACTGGACACAGGTCGCTTGCAGGACGCCAGGGGCGAGTAAGGAGATGTTGGTAACTCCGCTCCAGGTGCGGAGACTCCTGAATTCTCAGAGAACCCCTTGGGTGGTGCCTCCCACCCAGTGCAGCCATTAACATTTCCACCATCTTTCCCGTTCCCCTCCCAACCCAAGTTCCACCGTCTGTGTGACAAGCTTTGGTGGTTCCCAGGTTGCAGGCCTGGGTTTAGGGTGGTCTGCCTTCTCCCCGCTGCTCTCCAGTCCAGAAGGAAGCCTGACTGAGAAATCTGCCCACCACCTGCAGCAATGTGGCCTTAACAGGAGGATGCTCCAGAGGGGACCTGTTCAAACACCAAGTGGTCACTCCTGGAGCTTGGGATTTCTTTTTACCTTTGGCTGGCAGGACAAGGATGTCAGGAGACTGACCAGATACACTACCCACTAAGTGCTGAACTTCAGACAGAAGCAGAAAGGGGTAGACCTTCACCTGGGAGGTAGTTTAAAGGCCGACCTTTATCCCCTCCCCAAATCAGCTTATATTTTCCTACCTGTTGCAGAGCCTGCAGATCTCGCATTAAAGGAAACTGGTTCTGAAAGGAAAACAGGGAGCAGAGCAGGGAAGTTGGGAAAGTCACTGGGATGGGTCCCCAAACCCCAGGAGTCAGAACCAGGGTGCCCTGGGCTGTTTCTCCCCACTTGCAGGGCCTGTCCTGGGGAGGGACAGTGTTTAGCACTATTACAAATATTCTTTCTTATCAATTGACTTGTGTAAATATCCACCATCCTCCATCAATAAAATCAATTTGTTCCTGAATTTATTTGTTTGGAGTACAGGCTTTAACACCTGGGAATGCTAAATTAAAACATTTTTTCTTTATTACCTGAATTTCAAGAGTCTTTTTAGTTCCACAGTTGACGTTTCTATAATCTGGACTTGTAGATGGTGCTGGAGGAAACTCAGCAGCCATTTTTTTTTTCTCCTGAAAAGATATTAATATGTTGACCATTTGTCTTCTGATCAGCAGAGCAAATGAGGGAACACGGCCGTTGTTAGCTTTGGGGCGTCCTCTGACATCCACCTTCACCTCCACCTGCTGTACCCCGCCAGTTCAGCCAGCAGGTGGGTGTGGCAGGCTCAGCAATGATGGCGCGATTATGACCTCTGCCATCAATTGTTTCTGAATTCCCTGACCTATAACTTCCCTCTCAAAATAAGTGCAATGATTTATGTTGAACACAATGTCAAACTTTTAAGCAAGGACGGTGTCACCGATTTCACCTCTTTCCTCAAGTTCTAACAGTGCTCAACTCAGCGTGGTTATCAATTCGATCTTTATGTAATATTCCAATTTCTTGGTATAAATTTTTTTTTTCAATAAAACAGAGGTTTTTAGTGGTCACCAAACATCTTATGTGGTCCTCTACATGTTCCTGCGCCCTGGCAGGATAAGAATTAGAAATCAGTGAAATTGGTGCAGAATTGAGGTGTGTGACTTCTGGGCCAAGCAGTGAAGAATTGGTATGTCTCCCTCATTTTCCTTGTCCTTTGCTGCTATTATGATCTTGGAAGTCACATATCCCAGATGGCACTCGACAGATGGAGGTGGGCATTTCAAACTCCATTCGACTTGATAGAGATCAGCCACTGAGATAATTGATAACCATTTGTCACCAGAGCATCACCTTGCCCGTAGGAAATATTGCATTGAAACCCTTATTGATGAGTGAAGTCTTGGACACTTGAGCAAATTTTACGCCCAAGGCACATGCCTTGCTTACCTCCCTCTACTGTAGTCCTGCACTGATGGGAGGGTGAGGAGGGGATGCTGCCCAGGCCTGCAGATGTGAGTTCTGCTGTTGTGGGAACCACCGAGCCTGCTCCCAGAGTCCTGTCCCAGTCCCACCACTCAGGTGCTGTGTGACCCAAAACTAGTCACCGGGAGTCTCCATCAGTGAGAGGAGATTTAGAAAATGTCAATGTCCTCTGTCATGGGGTTTTTTTCTTTGTCCTCATTGTATTCTGTATGTCTTTGTTCATTGTCTTGCTCTAATAATCTCTTTTCTGTTGAACTTTACAAAAGTATCATTGCATGATGAATTGGAAATTAAAAACAAACATGCAAACAAAAGGCCCCTGGTCCTCCTCACAGATGGTGGAGGACAGCGCTTCTCAGGGGAAGAGGTGTACTGAATTTGCTCCCCTTGTGGGGTCATTGGTGCAGCTGGTAATATGGAGAATTCGGGGTGCAGCACCTGGGATGTGGAAGACCTCCTGGCCCCAGCAGCTCTGCGGGTGTGTTACGGAGCCTGGTTACAGCACGCACGTGTTGGTGTAGATGCGTGTACCACAGCCTCCAGAGGTGACGTCGCCACACGAGCTCCAGGCCATGACCGCGCCAACTCACCCCCAGCTCACGGACTGGACACTGGGTGTTTGATTTCACATAACCTAGTTTTCCACGGCTTTGTCCGCAGCCCGCCCTGCTTTCTCTCTTAATACCCCACATAAATGACAATGACTTTGTGGGGATCTGCAGATAGACATCCACTGTCTGACAAATTCCTCTACACTGTGATCTGTTGCCCAGGAAGAAAGGAGTTAATTTGTGGAGCACCTCTCACCTGGCAGGTGACCTTAGGTACTTCAGTGATTCTCTCGCCTCATGTCCATAAAGGTCCCCTAAAGAACCACGTTTTGCATATGCGCAGACTGAGGCCTGCTGTTAGAAGATCTCTGGTGGCCCTTCTGCCCATGGATCTTAATGTGTTGTGCTCTCTTAAAGACATTTTAGAATGTGTCCCCTCCTATACGCAAAGCTGACCATACTTTCAGGGAAACTCCTTCAGGATGACCTTGGACACATGAGACAACATCTTGGCTGCCTTGGTCTCTGCCTGTGGCCAAGTGTCCGGGTGAGAGCAGAGGTCTGTGAATCCATGAGACCAGGACTCAATTCTGGGTAAAGAGCAACTACGGGCAAATGAAAGAACAGGATCTGGACTGGTGACTGCACTGGACACCAAGCTCAGGGGATGTTACTTAACAGAAAAGTGGGGTTAAGAGTCATATTCCAGCCCTCTCTGCTTGGACAGCGATTGCACAACCCATGACAGTTTTTGCTCCCTGGTGCAAAGGGGGCCATGCGGACGGATGCAGGGTAGAGGTGGCAGGAGGATCTCAGGGACAGCATTCTCCTGGCCCCCCCATTTTCTGGGTTCCCTTAGATTTGGGGGTCCTGTAGGAGCCATCTCCTTTTTTCTGTCTCAGATTGCTCTGCCTCCATCATGCCAGTTAACCGAAGGCTGTCCGATCGTGAAACCCCAGAGGACTTGGGGTTGAGGTGAAGCGGGAGATGTGCGTCGTGGCACAGAGCGGCGAGGAGGTGACTGTCACTTGAGGAGGAGTCGGCTCTCAGCCACGTGCTCCCTTCCTGTGGAAGGACAGTCATCGTGTAAACGGCCTTAGCTGGGAACAGAGCCTTTCATTTCCTGGTCACTTCAGTTCCCGTGTGACTTTTGTCCTGGTGACCACACTCCCCTCCCAGGGGGCAGAGGGTTTGGGCTCCCTGGGCTGCAGAATTTGACTAAAGGTCTGTGTGTTCTGATCTTTGGACACGCCATACACGAACAGATTAATGTGGGGCACCGCTGTTACCCGACAGGGTCCAGGGCGGATTGCTGACCCTGCACTCGCCTATCGACTGGGGACAAGATGAAAGAATGCAATTAATTGTAATAATTTCCTGAGTTAATAACGCCATGGCCCCAAAGTTCAGAGATTGCAGGACAAGTCTGAACATTAACTCGTAGGGGAGGGGTTTCCTGGCTCCGTGTCCCCAGCCCTTCATGCCACTTACCACTAGCTAATGTCTGGACCCGGCCTCCAGAGGCTCGTGTGGGACAAGATGTCCCCCAGCGTCTGCAGGACAGAGCGCCAGCGTGTGGACAGGCTTGGACCTGTTGAGCTCTGAACCCCGCTGGAGACGCAGTTTTCATCCCGACTTTCCGAACAAACAGTGCCCTCCTAGAGGAGCCAAACCCAGTGAAGCCCCTGCATGTCCCTGCCAGCACCTTGCCCTGGCCTCCTGCCCATTCGGTCACAGGCAGAGCCCACGCAACGTTCTGTTCAGGGGCTCTGTATGTGCGGAAGGCTCTCAGGGACATAGGGCTTTCACAACCCTTCTGCCATGTGGGCAAAAAGGCATTCTGTCAAATGTTCCAGATATAACTCCCAAGAGTTGCGTGAAGTCGTGGGAGAGAAACTTGCCGAATAGCACCCCGTGCTGTGTACGTGAGGTCCTTTCCCATCTCTGCAGCACGCCAGCAGCGCCTGTACAAATGGCCTCACCCTGCTTTCTTCTGTCCCTTCTCATTGAAGGCTTTTACGCTCTCAGTCAAAAGACAAAGCATAGCTACAAAGTTCACTGTTCCTTGACCAGCCCAAGAGAACATTTCTTGTCCTGGTAGCACCTAGTCACCCATGACCATGAAACCACGCAGTTTCCCCACATCTCATAGAGAAAAGACGACATACGTCCTGTTTTCGGCAGGACAGTACCTTTTGCTTTGGTATTTCCTGACCGTCCGTTTTGGCCCATCTGTCCCATCCGGTCAGCCTGCATGGACGAGGATACAAGTATTTCTCTGGGTGACCACAGGGACTGTGTGAGGCAAAGGGCAGAGCGGGGGGCTCACCGCACAGAGACTGTGCCCTCCCCCTCCCCGGGTCTCCAGGGCTCACACTGGTCAACACCCTGGTGGTTGGTTCTGGGTTTTCTCTTGATCTTTGCAGGTTTAAGAATCTGATGTAGCAACTGAAAAAAAGACAACAAAAAAAACCAAACACCAAAAACCAAAATCATGCCCTTTGTAACAGTCTGGATGGAAGTGGACTGGATCAGAAAGAAAAAGAGAGGTGGGGGGTAGTTTCACTCCTATGTGGAATACAATGAAACAAATAAACCGATGCACCCCAGTATAAACTGGCAGGACACAGATAAGGGCTGTCAGCAGGTGAGAAGGGCGAGGGAGGGAACAGGTGGTGAGGACACAGGAACTCTGGTGGTGGGTGCGATGTGTCAGACCCATAGACTGAGAAGTGAGTTCATTCTCTTAAAAGGAGTATGGTTTTGTAAACAAAATAAAATAGTTCTATGTTTTAAGAAGGAAGCTGATAATGGCACACACCTCTGTGCAGTAGCAGTCAGGTCCGCTGCCTCTGACCAGGCGCAGTCCACGTACATCCCAGGAGCCCAGTTTCGTTTTTCTGGGATGGGGCCTGGCGGTGGGGGAATAACTGATATAAACAACCAAATAAAATCAAGTGCTTCTTCCTCCTCTCTCTGCCTGTCTGCCTGCCTTTATTCCTGCCTGCACCTTTACTGTAAAGAAAGAAAGAAAGTGATAAAACTTGCTCACCACGCACTCTGAGGTCGAGTACAGCTTGTTCCAGCAGCGTGCGGGGAAGATGTGCGCATCCCTCTAGAGCGCACTGCTCCTCCCCTGGGGCGGCTGCGGAGGACTCGGTGGCGTGAACGCCGCACCACATGCTGCCGTGCGGGTTTATTCCCTATTACATTGTATTTATTTGCTCTGTCCCCTAGCCATGAGAACACAGGCTGCTTCCGGCCCCGAACGCTGTGCATCCACCATTTCGCACGTCCTGCTTGTTCTGGAGCCCGCGATCGTTGGACAGAGCGTGGCGCGTTTTTATTTCAGGAGCCAGGCAATGTGTCCCCTGTGGTGGATCCATCTGCCGCCCAGGATGTCCACACTGCACGGCCTGTCTCTTCGGGGCTCACGCACCATAGTGGCTCGGCCAGTACTGACTGGATACCGCAGCCTTCCGGAAATTTTCCAAACAATTGAACCTGTGCACCACATGTGAGTGAAGTCTGAGACCTGCTGGTCTGACTCGTCCTCTGATCCTTCTGGGAAGTATTTTGGGAACCAGGGACAAAGATGGCTGCACTCTCTTGTCTATTTTGCCAAGAGAATGGCAGGTGCCGGAGCTGCTTGTCTCCCCAGAAAGAATATACCTGTGCTGGGTATGCTTGGATGACATTCTGTCCTGGGGGACCTCCTGTCCCTCTCACTGTCACCATGACATGCCCATCATTTCTTCAGAGAACGCTGGGTTTCTGTCTCTTGCAACACAAAGGCCCTAACTAATCAATGTTTAATAAGTTGACTCTGTATGTGTTTCTCTGCAGGTTATTCTTTCTAGCACAAGCGGGAGGAGAAAAGAGTCAGGGAGGGAAGAGAGCAGTCTACACCTAACACGACTGTTCTTTGATAGTGAGTCTGCATCTCTCCCATCGCCGCCCCTGTGCTGTGGCCAGAGGCCCAGGCCCTGATGACCAGCAACTTCCAAAGGGGCACAGCGCCAGTGTCTGTCCCCAACCCATTCTGAACATCCGTGCAAGTGGACTCCCAGATCGTCATCCCGTATGGCCAGGTGTGGAGGGCGTCGCCTAAGCAGAGGTGCAGCTTCTCCTGTGATGGGGACTCAGATGAATGTCATTGGGGGGTGTCCTAGAACTCAGGGCACAACTCCTCTTTGTGGGAAGAGGTCTTTCCCCTCTGTAACTGAGGGATGCTTACTGATGCCTGTGACACCCGTGTCCCTGAGGAATTGTCACGTTCCCTGTGCAAGAAGCCGTGATACAGAAGCCCAGACAGCACCGTCCAGCGTCAGAGCCCTGTGGGCTCACAGGCACAGCTCAGCGCTGTCTCTGGGTAGACCCCGAGCACGGTCGCCAGAGTCAGGCCGGGGGGTGGGCTGTGGGGAGAACACGGTGGTCGCACTGAGATAAACGGTCAGGTGTCTACTCCAGAGAATCACTGAGACCTGGTGAAAGCCCATTTCCTTTGGGTTTGCTCTGCTGGCCTCGTGTTTGCTTCTTTCGACCTTTGTATTCCTATCTGCTTTTCAGTTCGGATCCACAGCTGGGTGAACCCCAGGGCTGCAGGACAAGGTGTCCTCCTACGAGCCTGTGTCCCCTGCCGCGAGGGGACAGAGGCAAGGCTAATGCCACAACTGCTCTGTGGGGCGCTCGGCATTTAAACCAGCCTTTCCCATCGCTCAAAGCTGCTTTGAACGCAGTTGCTGCTTTTCAAATTCATTTAGGGGCAGTTGGTGAGGGGCGGACAGCAAACGTGTTGACGTCAATGTTTGGAGGGTGCGGTACTTGTGAAGGGCCGAGCAAGATTAGTTTACAGTCACACACAAAGGCCCTGGGGTAGAGTTTCGATTGCGGGCGCAAGTGAAATCCTGTTACTGAGGTCTGTCCACATGTGGCCAGACTGTGATTTCTGCTTTTAACTGAGCCTTGTTGATGAAGACTGGACCTGCTTCAGGCTGACACACGGGCATATGCAGGGGCTTCTCGGTTTCTCTCCCCCTTACCCTGCAAAGAACCGGACAGGCCTGGCGCCCAGGGAGCAGCAGGCGGGTCCCCGACCTCCAGCTGCGTGCGGCTCACGCATCCCCTGGTCTGGGCTCGTGTCCCAGGGCTGCAGGGACAGCCAAGATGTACAACTAAAACAACAATGAATTTAAAAGCAAAAGAAATGGAGACGTTCATACCCATGTTGTGTGTGTGGGGGGGTTCCCTGGGGAAGAGATCCCAAGAGGGAACTAGTGCACAAGAGACGGGAGGGGGACACGTGTGTGGAGGATAAAGGATAAAGGGGGGCCACCTCAGACCCCAGTGCAGGGCGACCCTGTGGCAGGAGAGCAGGAAGGAAAAACCGGCCTGGCTCTGACAGTCTGGAGAGAGCAACTGGGCCACCAACTCAAGTTGTCTCAGGGACTGCGACAGGCAGGCACGCCCCGCGGGAGGCCCGTACGCGTCCTGTCACTGCACGGGGACAGCCGGGCGTGCATTCCCTCTTCCCGGCCCTGTAACACATGGGCCCTGCCGCAGCTGGCGCCCCCCGGGCCAGCCTTCCGCCGCCTCACGTTCTCGGGGACGGGTCCCAGGCTGCCACCTGCCCGGCTGCCACATCAGCACTGGCCCCACCCCCAGACGACAGGCCGACAGGCCTGCCTGCCTCGCTCCACCATCTGTCAGCTCCACGTGAGGGGGAGGTCACATGCGGGGCAGGCCACGCAAGGAGAGACAGGCCACATGAGGGACAGGCCACGTGAGGGACAGGCCACGTGAGGGACAGGCCACGTGAGGGGAAGGCCACAGTGGAGGGAAGACCAGTGAGGGGAGGCTATGTGAGGGGGCCCACGTGAGGGGAAGGCCGCGTGAGGGTGGAGGTCGCGTGAGGGAAAGACCACGTGAGGGGAAGGCCACGTGAGGGGAAGGCCACAGTGGAGGGAAGACCAGTGAGGGGAGGCTATGTGAG